>PVKA01002250.1:0-128550 GCA_004027165.1 Ctenomys sociabilis
AGGGTTTTCTTAATTAAATTGTGTTACTTATGTTTATATATAATGCATATATTGCTGTCATCTTAAAAAAACTTAGGAAGATATTTTAGTTTCCCCGTTCTAATCTTATAAATATCACTGGATATGATCCACACAAATAAGTTTTCTGAGCTCCTTAGTGAAGAGTGAAAGTTTTTAAGACCTAACACCTAGAAATAGCAGGACCAGTTTAGTGCAGGCCAGCTGGGCCTCTGCGACCTGGGGAGGGCGTCCCCAGGCTCAGCATCGCAGGATTGTCAAGGCCCTCCCAGCCCAACCCTTCTGCTGCTCCCTGGCCTCAGGCCCCTCCTCACTGCACCCCCCAGAGTCCTGCATTGGAGCAGGGACAACATGGAAAAGCTGCTGTCGCCACCCACCTACACAGGAAGCCTGACCAGGAGCCAGGGCTCCCTTCACAGCCCAGCATGGTGATGCTACTGAGCCTAGATGACCCACAGCCTCCCGGCAGCAGAAAGGCCAGAGGCCTCTGCGGCAGACTCTGCTTTCGAGACTACAGCTGTGAGAAACATCACCTAGGTTTCTGAAGTGCAGCTGGAATACAGGACGAGAAGGGGGCCTGGGCTACTGGGGGCTCGGGAGACAGAACAGGGGATGCAGCAGAGCTCTCCTTGTCAGTGCCTGAGTTGTCAACCGTTCCTTCAGTGCAAGCATCTGCTGGCCCTTACAGAGGCATTCATGTTTTAAAAAGACATATTTATATCAGTCTTCATTTTTCTCTAAACAAAAAAACATCAAAATAAATATACTCCCTATTCTTCATTAATAGTCTCCTCCATAATTTAAGGTGGTCCCTCACTTATTGGGGAAGTTACATTATAGACACGCCCACTATAAGTGAACATCAGCAAAGTAATGACATTATAGTTAATCGAATATTTGTATATATTTTAAGACTTCATAAACCCTTCCCATGCTCTTATAAACCTTTCCACACTTTTAAAAACACTCTAATGTTCTTAACCATTTCCTAAATTTGTAAATGGGTAATTTTAGCAATATATTTATATTGTACAGTACTGCAAAATCACAATTACAGTGAAAAATCTGCGATAATTTAGATTAATATTTTGATGTATTAAAGTACATGTATAAGGCCTATACACTGAAAAATATACCATTGAATCCTTGTAGGCATTAGAGAACACTTACATGTATGTAGCATTGTCCTGTGTTCATGGAATGAAAGCTTTTTTTTAATTTTTATTTTAGGGAAGGGTCTACAGGGTGTTCAGGATCTCACTACTAGATCAGATTCTTAGTGATCTGCCTGTTTACAGCCTCCCAAGAGCTGGGATTACAGGTGTGCCCACCATGCCCAGTCTCAATTGCTGTCTCAGTGCACCTCAGGGGCAGGGCCCGCACTGAAAGGCTGGGGATTGAACCCTTGACCTCTGCACCTGCTTGCAGGCGCTTTAATCTGCTGAACTATTTGGCTGGCCTGAAAGCTTTAATATTATTAAAATGTTTTTTCTTTTCAAATTAAAGAATATATGCATTTTTTTTAAACCCGCAAAACAGTGAATCCATGAAAGCCAAATCACGAAATAGCGAGGGCTGCAGTACTCATTTCTATCAGGCTCGGGCCCCGTGTGCATTTACAAGCGCGAGTCCTTCTGAAACACTAGGACTTCTGGGGCATGTTAGTACAGTCTTATTTTTACGTCTGCAGAATACCAGCTGCGTGGCAGAGTGACACTCCATCAGATTCAAGGAGACCAAAATCACTGTGGCCTTTCAAGCTGCTTTCCAGAGGTTAGCGCTGAGCACCCTCACCTATTCCCGAGGCCGGCGTGAAGGGATGGATTCTGTTCACTGCAGCAACGTCCAAGGACTGGAAATACCTGAACGAAGGCTGGCCCGTCTCCCAGACGAAAACATCAGCTGAGCTCTCACCTCCTGCAGTAGTGGGATAAACCAATTCTTCAGATCAAAGTCATAGCAACAGAATGACAAAATTACACAGTGAAGCCATAGTAAAGTATTAAACAAATTCTTCAGAATCTAGTCAATTTAACCAAACTGCAACTTAGAAATACTTCAGAAATCTTTTACCATTTACTACATTAAGTGTATACATTATGGTAATTTAAAAAAATAATGGGGGCACAATGTTTTATTTTTTAAGATTGTTGGGATTTTATCTATGAAAATTTTAATAAGAATTTTATGTTCAAAGGATATTTTACAACAATCTTATCAAAAGCAACTAAACATTTTACATCACTACTACAAATTTCCCAAGACATCCGAAGAATAACTATAGAAAAAGCTGCACGCTTGTGCTTTGGGTCTAAAATCTCCACAGATACTCCCACTTGATTTACCCATGGCCGACTTTATTTCACTGTAACTTTAAAATGGCAGTTGAGAACACCATAGTATGACAGAGAAGTTTTAATTTTTTCCAAAATCATTTCATAACTGCTAATTAATATTAATCCATCAAGAAATAGTCTACAGATTATCTTAAAAAATATTACAAGAGCATTTTGTATAAAACATACAATATAAGTGCTAGGCAACTTTTATACTAATTATAGATGCACTAAAAACATGGTATCTTCTCACCTGCGAAGATATTTTTGGTAAAAATTAAGTAAATATCATTGTCCAAAGACAGAGCCTCCAGTTGTGCCGAGCCAGTGACAGGAACCTCTTGCGAGGAGATGAATGCACTGCCAGACCATCTGAACACGAGGGCTGAGAGCCGGGGGTCAGCCTGTGAGACCACCAGGAACAATGAGCCACCTCTGGTGAACAGGGCCATGGCCAGCACCCCTTGGACGGGGAGCTTCTGGTGTGGCGCGAAGCTTTCCCCACGCCACCCAAAGACCTGCAGGAAATGGGCACAGACAGCATGTGAGGTTGGGACTCTCAACTGTAAGACTTCCACAGTGTCAGAGGCTCACTCTCCTGGTCCTTTTCTTTAGTTAGGACACCTTCAAAAGTAGGACAGACACCCAAATTACCATCCCATCCTGCTTTTTAGTGCTCTCTCTCTCTCTCTCTGTTTCTCTGTCTCTGTCTCTCTCTCTCTGTTTCTCTGTCTCTGTCTCTCTCTCTGTGTGTGTGTGTGTGTGTGTGTGTGTGAAAGAAACAAGTTATTTTGAAATCAGTATCAAATATACATCTGGGCAGAGGAAAGGGAAAATGAAAAACAAGAGACAATTAAACCAAACATGAAAGGTTTATAACCAGGCCCAAAACTTTTTGATGTTTCAGTCATTACCAGAAGCTCAAGCAATGCACAGAGAAACACCTGAAGCACTTTTCAGCAGCAGTGCTTATGAGATTTCAGGTTCATACTTTTGTTATTGTTGTGTTTTTGCAGAACCGGTTGATTGAACTCAGGTCCTTGCGCTTGCCAGGAAAGCTCTTATTCCACTGAGCCATCTCCCCAGCCTCATATGTTTAAAAGTAAAAGAAAATTCACAATCTGCCTGCTTTCTCCTCTGACTGGTCTCTTGCACAAAGACTTATTCAGTCAATGTTCAGGCCTTGGAAACGAGTGCTAAGCTAGGTGCCATGGCTGCCATGGCTTCTTCATTTAGTGATTTTATTAGGTCAAGTTATCATTTTTGTGCATAACAAGATCCTCTGTACAGCAGCCCCCCAAATTCCACTAAAATACTTCTAGAATAGCCATATTCAGTAGTATAGCAAGATACAGAATCGACCCACAAAAGTCAATGGCGTTCCTTCCTATGCACTAATAATGAACTTGATGACAAAGATATTAGGAAAACACCATTCACCATAGCACCAAGAAAACAAAAAATATTTAAGAATTAACCTGGCAAAACTGGCCATACTTCCAAAACTGGCCATACTTCGAAAAGTGCTATATAATGTAATGTTATCCCAATCAAAATACCAAAAGTATTCCACAGCAAACTACAGAAAACAATCTTAAAATTCATATGGATGGGCTGACCTGATACTTCAGTGGACTAAAGTGCCTGCTTAGGCAGAGTGCAGTGGCTGAGATTTGAGCCCAGGCTTGCAATGCTGGCCCCGCCCCCAGGGGGCACACTGAGACGGGCGACTGAGCCTGGGCGTGGTGGTAATCCCAGCCCTGGGAGGCTGAAAACAGGAGGATCACCATGAGTCTGATCTACATAGTGAGACCCTGTAGACCCTGTAGGCCATGTCCTAAATACAGAGGAAAAAAATTCATATGGAACCAAAAGAGAGCCAGACTGCCAAAAGCAATCCTGGGAAATAAGAGTAAAAAACAGGCATCTCAACATTTGACTTCAAGTTACACAACAAAGCAACAGTCACAAAAAGAGCATGGTATTGGCTCAAAAACGAACATGTGGACCAAAGGAACACAATAGAGATAGCAAAACAGACACACCAGACATCTTCTCTTTTATCAAAGAAGCAAAAACACTGGAGGAAATATCACTTCTCTAACTGATGGTACTGGGAAAACTGGTCATTCCAGACACAGGAGACTGAATCTAGACCCCAATTTCTCAGCAAGTACTAAATTAAAATCAAAATGGATCAAAGATCTTAATGTTAAGACAGCAGCACCCAAGATAAGCAAATCTTCTGCAGTGATAGGAATCGGCAAGGACTTTCTGAAAAGAATGCCAATTGCAAAAGAAATACTATCAACAACCAAAATATAGGATCCATACCAAGTTTCAAACTTTCTGTATAGCAAAGGACACAACCAAGTGAAGAGAAACCAACAGAATGGAAAAAAAAATTGCCAGCTATTCTTCAAAGAGCTAGTATATGTAAAGACTTTTATTTTTTAAAGTAGACACCCCCAAAATAAAAACTCAAAAAATGGGCAACTAAAATGAATAGATATTTCTCAGAGAAAATACAGATGGCCAATAAATACATAAAAATTTTTCAACATCGCTGGTCATTACAGAAGTGCAAATTAAAATCTCCTCAACATTTCATCTTATCATAGAAAATGTGGTAATCATTAAGACATCAATTAATAAAACCTGCAAGGCTGTGGGGGAATAAGAACCTTTCGGCATTGTTGGTATGAATGTAGACCACTACAGCCACTGTGGAAATCACTATGGAGAGTCCCCAAAACACTAAAGCTAGACTTCCGTTGGAGCCAGCTGTTCCCCTCTTAGGTGTTGCCCGGAAAGAAGAGGTAAAGCCATCGCACTACCATGATCCATGCATGCCCATGTTGCAGCAGCACAACGCACAACAGCTAAGCCTTGGAAGCAGCCTGTCTGCTCATCAACAGATGAAGGCAATGAAAACAGAGGACGCACACACCGTGGAGCACTGCTCTACCACGAGGAAGGATGAACTTGACTCATGTAGGAAAAGATGCCAGGAGAAATAAATCTGATATATAGTGTTTGTTAAACTATCACATGGTTTTCCTATACCACACATCCAAAACGTAAACAAAGAGCAAAATAAAAGATGGACCACTGGTAATACAGTTAGGCCTTTTGAAAAGGGAAGGGTGCCCAGAGGTGGGTGGCAGGATGAAGAGAGTGAAGACGCGCTGTGTCCCCGAACCCACTCCCTAGGAGGCCTCAATCATCATGTCCTGCAAACATGGACCAAGAAGAATAAAAACAGTTTTGAATGGAAAATGAAGGCCATAAAGGGCCTTTCATGAGGTGACTCTACAATTTATCATTCAAATAGGGGCCCTCGCAAGAGTGAAATGTAGTCATGAATAACAGTCCCAAGTAAACAGGCATGGTACAATACTCTCCTCGCCAGTGAGGAACTATGGTTATCCTACATACAGCCTGCACTAAATAACTAAAAGTTCATGGTAACTGTAACTGGAAATCATGGGATAGTTTTAAAGTAAGGACTAACAAATCAATATTTTTAAAAAATTGTTTCCAATATTCAATGACAAGTGGAGGAGATGAGAAGAGGCAGTTAGACCCTGGTTTGGAGATCACACTGAGGCACCACTGAGCAAGGTGGGGGGGGGCAGACAGAGCCAAATATCATGAGACACATGGTCCAACACAGTGACAAGTTAGAAGCGAAAAAATGAAGTGGAGGAATCAAGCAAGGTTGTACCATGGAATTCTTTCTTCAGCAATTGCTTTTCTGGAGTTACTAATTCATGAGACAAAAGCAGACATCAAAACACATGTTCCAGACAGAAAATGAGAAGGTCAGCTCGAGGTACGCTCAGCGTTAACAGAAGGTACATGTGAGTGGATATACAAGCCGGGAACACCCGGGGGAGGCCAGGAGCAGCACCTGAAAGACATGAGTCTGGAGCCGATTCGCAAAGCCACAGCACTGGGAACATGAACCAGAACCAGTGAAGAGAGGAAAATGGAATTTAAACTCAAAATGAATTCTAAAGAACCCTAAGTTTGCCCACTTCAGAAAAGAGAGAAGAAACTGGCAGAGGAAGCTGAGAGGATGACACACGTGTGCCCTCCGAGTGAGAGAGAGGACAATCAGGGTGAGGAGCGGCACCTGCCAACAGCACTGGCTGATGCGAAGCGGCATGAGATTGAGACAGACACAGCCTCCTGTCTCGGTGACCCCACTGTCACTGGGTGCCTGAGGAGGCAAGGACAAAGTAGGACACCTCTACAGAGGGAGAAGAGAGATGAAACGGAGTCTCAGGGGTGACATCAGTGGAGGGGCCTCTGCAAAGCTGCGCGATTCTCAAGTTCTTATGCCAACGGCCACATTGCCAGCCAGAGAGAAATGCCCACGATGGAGGGGAACAGAAGCCTTGGGAGGGCACGAGGGGACCCCAGGAGAGTGTGGGCTTCATCAGAAGGAGGCTCCCCCATCGCTGCCTGAGAGAGCACCAGGTCAAGATTCAAGAGGAATTTTTAATTCAGTGTTGGGAAGACAGGTCATCTGTCCTGCGGCAGCATTCACCCCACAAGAGCTCCAGGAGAAAGTGAGGAGGTAAGAAGCAGGTACGGAGGCCTGAGTGGCATTATCCAGCAGGCATCACGGGATGCCAGATGGAGTTGGTTTCCAAGAGAGATGTGGAATTTCTGGAGTAACGGCAGGTGCCCAGGTGGTAAAGTCAATCAAGGCTTCATAGCGATGCCACTTGTGTAGCGGGGTGACTTTCCTCCACGAAGTTATCCACCTCAGTTACACTCCAGTGCAATGTTTGTGATCATGACATTTGCTCTAACTCTTAATATTCACAGCTCTGTTGTTCAAAATTTAACTGAGGGCCGGGGAGATGGCTCAGTGGAATAAGCACTTCCCTGGCAAGTGCAAGGGCCTGAGTTCAATCCCCAGTTCCACAAAAAAGTAAAAAATAAAAAATAAAACTTAACTGTGACTAATCAGTATTTATGTCCCCCTCTACTCTTCTGCTACAAAGATTGGCTCTCTTTTGTATAAAATCTACAGACCATCTCGGATACATTTCAATGATAGTATTTTTTTAAAGGGGGGAAATTTAGTTTTAAAAGAATCAAACCTGAGTGAATTTGGAATCATTTCTTTGACTTGAAACAATTAAATAGTCTTGGTTGTCTGCAGTAAAATATCTTACTTGAGAGCTTTCCGAAACAATAATTGTTTGAACCTGCAAGGAAGAGTAGGAATTAGTGTAAAGAAGGTTTTTAACTGAGACAGATAGTGACTATAATAACAGTATGAGTACTTAAAGACTTGGGGCTGTGAAGATAGTTCAGTGGCCTAAGCACTTGCTTACACAACTGCAAGGACCCGGGTTCAATCCCTGGTACTATATGCCCTGCTGGCCCCATTCCCAGATGTGCTGAGCTGGCCACCAAGACCAGGCATGGTGGTGCATGCCTATAATCCCAGCCCTGGGGAGGCTGAGTACAAGAGGATCACCTCAAGTCTCAGCTGCGTACCAAATACATAAGATAAAAAATGTTTTAAAAAGTTTAAGACTTGAAGAACTACTGGATCTGTACGGATGTATACGTAAGTTCATTTCAAGAAAACAATACACCTGAATGAAGATTCTCTGGTACAATGAATATCAATTTTTTAAAAAGTCTTTTGCCACCATAACATAAAACATACATTACCTTCCATTTTCATTAATCTTAAAAATCTGAATTTTTTAAGTAAAGCAATTTATGGGAAGAACACATCAAATTTTTTTACCAGGAATAATTTGAATCCAGATGTTAACGTGTACACACTATTAGCAGAAGGAGTTTCTCCATTTTTTTCTTCATGAGTGATCACAAAGTAGGGGGAAAGACCAATATGAAAAGCCTCGCACATTGTAGGATTTTCTATATTTACATCCTAGAAAATAATAACAACAGTAATAATTTATGCTGTACCCAAAATTAACCAGAATATTTTGTTTTGTGTACAATAAAATAATGATGCTTACCTGAAGTGGAATAAAAATCCCTTGCCATCGATAAAGAGTGAATGATGATTTTCTTAGCATTATACCATATACCGCACCTTCCAATGTAAGGAAACACCAGCCAGAAGTTGACTCGTTCAAAAAACTTTGAACTACTGACAAAACAACCTCCATTCCTCCTAAAACGCATAAATAATAAGTTACCATCATAGAACCAGTGTCAAACCTTATCTACTAAAATATTTTAAAATAATAACTGAAAATAATGATTTATAAAACACAAGTGTAGTAATCCTTTACTCAGAATCCATATAGACTTTTCTAAGGTATACTTAAAAACAAATACTAAAAAACAGGGAGAAAGGAAATCTGCTAACCATGATTCTACCAAATTTCATAAAGGCAATGAAAATACAACGGATAAATTTTTACGTAAAACACGTCCCTTACAGAAACGTGTTAAATGTCAGACGTGGACAACCTACACTACCGTTCTGAAACCTCACCTGCCCAGTCACTTCTCACTTTACGTGTTATGTATTTTAAGAATGCCAATGCAAACTTTTATCAAGCTGCTTATCCTATCCTAAAATTCTCTTTACAAAAAAGAGTGAAAAGCAGAAAACTGCTATGCAATGAAAAACAATTACAACAGAGTTTCTGTGACCTATTTATTGTGACTATTTTCCAAAACCAGTACGTTCTATCTGAACTCTGGCCAGCGGTGTGAACAAAATGTAACACGATCAAATGTCGCAGCTAAAAGCCAGGCTTCTCGTAAGCAACCAGGCACAGTTAGGGGATCAGCTCAGGAAAGCACAGGGGCAGCACTTCAGGGCAGCATCCTGTAGCAGTTTCCTTTCTAAGGGCCCCACCTTCCGAATTCCCAGGTTGCCACTTTCACAGAAGTCTTCAGTGACCCTGATGTGGGCACAAATCCTTCTCCACAGTAATGCAGGAAGACAGTAACTAAAGACTAAATAACCCTGACATATGAGACTCTCCCTTCTCACAAGAACTTCCAATGAGCACGTGCAGAGCCCGAGCAGAAACGAGAGAACTGAGTCAGAACCTGTAACCTCCTTTGCTTGCCTTCTAGACCCCATACTGCCATTATCCCTTTTGCCTCTAGATACTCACTCTCACCATCTACTAGGCCCTGCCTACTAGCACTGACACACTCTTGCTCAGATCTCTCCAAACAAAACCAAACCCGGCCTCTTGCACACCACCACCTTCTCTGGTTCTACCCCCGCACCAGCTAAACTTCTTGAAATGGCCGAGTGGTTCCCTCACCGCCACTCCAAGTGTTACTGTCTTGCTAAACAAATGGTGCTTGCTAGGGTCTCTGATGCTTTCTGTGTTACTGACTACCACAGTCACACTTCTGGGTCGTCATCCTTTTGGACTTCTGGTCAGCAGATGACACAGTTTATCTCCCCTTCTACATGAACGTGTTCTTCTGCTGATGTCTGCAGTCTCGGATTCTCCTGGGTTTCTCAGCCTCCTCTGCAAGGTCATCAGACCACTCAGCTCCCATCCCTCTTCTGACATGGTGTGACCCTCCAAGCGACAGTGGAGCAGGAAATCTAGCAGTCAGCCTGCATTTCCCTCCCCTCCCCTCCACATCTGGCACGTCACAGCCTGAGCTTCCATCTTGTTGCCTTTTTGATCATCTTCCTGGATCCTCTCCTCTCTCCCCTCTCCCCCACTTCTCTCCTCTGTCCCAGTCAATCTTCACATGGCATTAAGAACAACATCAAATGCAAGCCTCATTATATAAACCTCCCCCTCCTCTATTGCTATACCACTGAAAGACTTAGTGGAAGAAAGTTCCATCTTCTAAACTCAGGTTAAAGCCTGGCATCCATGCAAGTTTCTCAAGCTCTTCAGGCAGCAGGTCTGCCATAGCCAAGCAAGCTCAGAGCTCTCCCTCCTCTCCACACCACTGTCAGCTCCAGCTCCCACTTATGCCCTGAGTCTCCTGTGTCACCAGTTCCCTGGTCTCATTCCAGGGCCCTCCAGCCCAGTCCTTCACCTTCTCAGTCCCCACCTTGTCATCCTGTGCTCCCAAAGCTTATAGCTTTCCCTTTAGAGCACTGATTATAATCTGGCAACACTGACTTTTACATATTTGATTATTTTCTGGTAGCCACTGACCTCTATGTTCAATGAACTTTGCACCACACTTAGCACATGGCAGGCACTCAATAAATACATGTGAGGGCCAGCCCAATAGCTCAGTGGATTAAAGTGCCTGCAAGTAGGTACAAGGGCCAGTGGTTCCATCCCTAGGCCTGTGGTGCAGGCCCTGCCTCCAGAGTGTGCGGAGAAGGCAACTGAGACTGGGTGTGGTGGCACGTGCCTATAATCCCAACTCTTGGGAGGCTGTAAACAGGCGGGTCACTGCACGTACGATCTAGTAGTGAGACCCTGAACACCCTGTAGGGTCTTCCCTAAAATACAGAAAATAAATAAATACATACATACATACATGTGGACCTAATAATAGGATTGGACAGCAGTTCTCTACTTCCCATGAGTTTGTGAGACTCAGTCCTTTAAAATAACATGCATCTTATCTTACACACATGGTATTTCTCTCCTTCTCTCTCTCCCTCTCTCTCTCTTAAGAGTAAAAGTTTATTTAGTTCACAGTTTTTACAGGTTTTAGTCCAGAATCAGCTGGCCCCAAGGTAGGTTGGTGTGCAAGATAGGCATCGCTGGGGAGAAACAGTTCATGGGGGACAGGAGGTAACAAAACATGCAAGGGGCAACCACAGCACTTTCTTTCCCTTAAGTATTGGACTATCCAGGCTGCTCAGGGTGGGTAGCATTCACAGTCTTAATCTGAATGCCCCCTCTAGCACTGCACCATAAATCAATCCCAGTGTCACACACTCCCGACACAGCCATCTCTAAAAAGCCCACTTATGACTTCAAGAGGCTTAGGAGGACACTAAACCCAAGTCATGACACATCCACCTAGGAATGAAAGACACAATAAGAAGCCCTGGGTACGTCACAGGAATAGGCTGCACACTCTAGTGGGGGAGAAAGATGCCAACATCTACAGAAGGCAGTGACATGAAATTCTTTTATGGTTAATCTAGTCTTTAATCCACCAGCTCACCATGCAAATGAAGCTATTTTGTCCATTGCTGTAGCAACATCTTCCAAGGAGAAATAGTGTCTCCTGTTTCACATGTTAAAAGGCTACATGTTCTATGTGTGCTTATTTTCCTCAAGAACTTTCACTATGCCATTCCTTTGCTCTAAAGATTAAAATATCTTCTGTCTTACTGTTGATCATTTAAATCTAGATGCCTCCAACTGTCCTTTCTGCTGCATATTACTAACTGCAGTTAACACAGACCTTCTTGTTCTAGAATGAATAAAACCTCAACACATGCGGTATTTCCTAGAGACTTTTGCTCACGTAGGAAAGGAAACGTACTCATGCCGAATGCTGTCTCAGACACTGTCTCCCACTGCACACTCACAGCTAAGTCAATGCCATTAGTCCGTGACACGTTTAAGTACACGGTCCTGTTGCCTTCTTCAGTGTTAACAGAGGTGGCTCTAAAAGGTGAAACAAATTATGGAAAGCAGAAAAAAGAAAGATTTACACATTTTTAAAGATACATTACTGGCACATGTTTGATACATTACTAAATTTATGCAACTTGCGTAACATCCACAAATTTATGTATTGGAGAGACTAAATTCTAGTATAAAAAATTATTCACTTATGGCATTTTCTAAATAACCAAATGCAGCACCCTCAGGCTATAATCCTGAGAACATTGAGAATCAGAATCTTTGCATTATACACTCCAATAAAGAAGTAAAATACCATTTTTAAATTTCTTAATACTTAAATCAGAAACATCTGCCTGGAGGAAAATGAGTCAAGAAATTCTTAGTATTCTAACAAAAATTCATCTCTTTAAGTGTTTTAAAATATAAAGCATAAATATGTGTAGCTCTCAGAGGAAGTCTTAGAACTCAGTCATATTGCACTGGAAGAGTCCCTCATTTGGCCTGAGCACCTAAGTACATTTTTTATTTCTTGATTTCATGATTTTTAAAAACACAAAATAGTTCATACCTTCCCTAGAAAGATTGAGAATACAAAATCTCTAATCACAGCTTACACCAGGCAGATTTTGCCTTGGATGCTCCCAGTGATGAGAGAGAGCGTCCAACCTCTGACTCTAGCTTTCAGAGGTCATTTCAAAAGTCCTTTATTGTGCCAGCTAGGGAGCACCTGAATGAAATCGCAGCACTCAGGAGGCTGAGGCAGGAGGACTGCCATGAGCTCACGGCCAGCCTGGACTACATAGTGAGGCTCTGTCTCAAACAAACAAAATCACTTTTCAACAGCCATTTTCTAGGTCCAAAAAACATTCTCTATTTAGTTTCCAAAGTGATCTCCTTAATAATAAACTGTACCTATTTTCAACAGCAGAGATACTGAACAGCCCCAGAGGGGCCTGGTTTTGCAAAACGGTTATCAGGGTTTGAATGCGCGCCCCTAGTCTAGCACCTCCAGTTGGGTTAAACAAAGTGCAGACAAAGTGCTCATCCATCTCTGGTTCCGTGTCTAATATGGCAGATATGTGTAGGGCCTGAAAACGCGATCAGAAGATACAGTTACTAGGACACAATTGGCAACACAGAGAACTTCATTTAACATCCGACAACAAAATAATACATTTTTAGAAATATCACCTCGGTTCTGCCAATAATCCCCATAATAGCTGTAAATGTTTCAAGGTACTGGCTTACAGATTTTCAAGTCAGTGCTAAATCGCAATGAAGTGTTTAAAAAATAACTATTTTAAGCATTTAAAAATAACACTCATTAAAAGACTGAATTCACATCTGCACTTTTTGCGAGCTTGTTGCACTGCCCGGAACATGCAGCTTTGTTCGGCCCGTTCTAAGCAAGGGGTCAAGCGCAGCAACAGGGTGGGCAGGAACAATCAGAGGCAACTCAGAGCTTCAGCAGTGGAGGATGGACCAGCAAACCGGGATCACGACCAAGACTCTGCCCAGCAATGAAAGGGAAAGAAACCACGGACGTGGGCAGCCACAAGGGAAAGGACTCAAACCCGGAGAAGCAGAGAGATGACTCAGCTTCTGCAGAGCCCCGGCCCGAGGAAAGAGTCAGTAATCACCAATATTAGAAAGCACTTTCCTCTGAAAGGCGCTTCTGGGTGACAGGCCCATTACATGTCTTAATCCGAGCTGTCACATAGGTACACGTATCTTCTAAGTCATTCATGCACATGTTTGACATTTGCTTATTATATTTCAAAATAAAAATGTGGAGAAAAGTAGTTATAGGGATTAGAATTTAATCCAATTCTGCCTGGTGTTTAATTTCCCTCAGGAACAGAATAACCTTTCTTCACACTATGAAAAGGCAATTTAAGAAAAAAAACAATAAAATAATTTAAAATATAAAAAAATTTAAAAGATTTAAAAATGAAGAAAAAGCGTGAAAATGGAAAACTTGTAATAAACTTTAACCAAATCCTAGAATGATGGGAAAATGTCTTTTTTTATGTTCTTGGAAATTTAAAACTTCTAATTGTTCAAAAACCTAAATATGAACGTATTCTGAGTTTACTCAAAGTTATGAGGAAAATTATTTAACTAGACAAACTTTTTTAAAAAAGAGCTACAAGTATACTGCTTTGGCGTTATATTTTACATGACCAGCTAAAAAATGTCTAAAGCTAGTGTAATTTTCATAAATTTAAACTTTTAAGAAAGAAAACTTAGTAACAGAAGCACAAAATTAAATACATAGAAAAGAAGTTTGGGAGGTAAACTTCCGTAAGATTGCATTTATCATTAAACTCAAATTTGGCACTTTTTTGGCAATATAATTCCTATTCTCAGACAACCAATCTAAAATAAATCCTTACATTTTGTTCAGCAAAACTGTGGCAAAAGAGACGATGGAGTGTGGCCTGGAACCTTTGTAGTCTATGCTGAGTACACACCACTGACAGAACTTGTCATCTCAGCAGTGCCCGTGGCTCCTGTGGCCAGCCCATCCCTCGCCCTCCACCCGAAGAGCCCGCTCTGCAGGCTGTACCTCTGCAGCCCACTCGGCCCCACAGCGCTGTCACACAGTTCCCTCTTCAAGTCTTTACCTAAAACCTGAACTGCCAATGTTTGTCTTCTCCCTTGAGGACATGGGTGCACCTCTAGACAAGTAATTATACAGCTAATCCTTCATTACTGTTAAAGAGCCGCACAGTACCTTGACTCGGACTCCTTCTTCTAGAACAACATAGCCCCGGGAGGGGGTCAGATCCTTGGATTCCTCTGAGGAGTTGACTCCCGTCACCTTGAACTGCACGGTCACAGTCCCGAACAGCCCATGCACGGGCTCCCGGACCACGCGGAGCTCTGCCACACTCTCCTGCACGTGGACAGCCGCCGGCTCCCGCAAGAGGAAGTGCTCGCTGTTGTTGAAGGACAGGACTCCTGGGCCGTCGTCGCTGGCCAGGATGGTGACGGCAGCTGTGCGGAGGGAGGGGGGAGCAGGACAGAGCGCGGTAACTCGCCAGAAGGAGCATGGCCATTTCCCTGTGAGTGTGGCCACTTCTTTATGATCATTACTTTAAGAAAATGTTTCTTTTGAAAAAAAAAAAGAGCATAGTTTAAAAGCTCTTAGTAAAGTTCCATATTCTCTCGTGGTATAAAAATGGTCAGTACTCTTGGAAGAGAAGGCAGGTTTGTCAAGTTAGTGGAGTGACATCGCTCAGGAGTCGCTAGCCATGTCACAGCGCTGACAGAACAAGGACACGGCCATAAGAACAGAAACGACATTCCTGCTGCCTGCGGCAGAGTCCCGGGACACCACACAGAGGCAGGTGCAGAGCATGGGAAAGGCAGCGCCTCGCTGTCACTATTTTCTAAGTGGAGTGCTTGTCCACTAAGAAAATGCACAAGTAAAAATTTTCACAACTATTATCAGAGTCAAAAACACTGGTTTGGAAATTTCTAAAAATCAAGAACTTTCTTTTTTTTACAACCATTAATAAAAATATTAGTAACTGGAACTACCAGTACTATCAACAACTTACTAATGTTTGCATCTATATATAATCCATTTAATTTGCACAGTGATTCCGCAAGGTAGAGTGTGTTATTATTCCCAGTTCACAGAACCTACAACTGGAGCACACAGCCTTCCGGAGTTCAAAACCTAGGGAGCAAAAGAGCAGTGTGCAAGGCCAGGAAGTGTGCATGGTGGCACACATGGCTGAGACTGTCACACGCGGCTCTGCATGGTCTAGGGCTAAGAGAGACAGGGCCTCCCATCACCTGGATGCTAACCTGAAAACCCTACGGCCCACATGAAGACAGTCAGCACTGCAATGTGCATCTGTGGCAGGTGGTGTCGCACATTACAGTGTCTCCGTCCCCTGTCCCACTCCTGGGCACATGCAGCAGTTTCTGGGTACCCGGGGCTCTCTCTACACCTGACGACAGTGCTGGCCCATGAGAGTGAGTGCAGCATTGAGAGGGGGCAACAAGATGCTAAGAAGAAACAGAACACATAAAAGGGAAACTGGGACGGTAGGGCCAGACCTGTCTGATGGACAGGCAGCCACCACCCAGCATGTTCTGCGTCTCTAGTTACACCAAGGGGGAGATACATGCAAGGGGCCCAAAAGTACAAGGAGAAACACACAGAGGGGCCGAAAGTGCAAAGTCTTGGTTCCTTGCTGGGAACACTGAAAACAGAACTGCCTCAGAGCTTTCTGCACTGTGGTTCACAGGGAGGAGCACCCAGGCCACAGCCCCGTGGCACTGGACTTGCTCCGGTCCTGACCATTCATTTCTATGGTTCCCCTCTGGAGCTTTGTGCCTTGGGGGCTGGCCTTGCTCTCACCCCCAGCATGTGGTCCATGTCCAGCCCAGCTGCTTCCCCCAATACCCACCTAGTGTTGACTTTCAGCACAAGTATACACACACACACACACACACACACACACACACACACACGCACACACACGCACACAGAGGATAAAGTACCATTTCATCAACACAGGCATTCTGAAATGTTTAACTTAAAATACCGCTTATTTTGAGAATGGAAACTCTTGCCCCCATAGTAGGAAAACCAGCATAATGCAGAAGGGCTGTGAATATGGAATCATCAGTTACCTATTGTGTTTTCACCTAGCTTCAGTCCAGGAGACGGATTTGTTAAGATGAGCTGAAATTTTTCATCTCCTTCTGGAATATCATCATCCAGGATCACAATGTCTACGCTTTTATGCCTTTCTCCATCAGCAAAGTGAAGAATCTGGTCAAAAGGTAAAAGGAAACAGTTTGATATTTAAATACACTCTGAGCCTTTATGAAATGTTTGAAAAGAAATGCAATATAATTGTAAATGTAAAGAATAGGTTACTTTACACAAGTTCTTTTATTTTTTGAATACCTTTTTTAGTTCAGTGGACAATATTTTATTTTAAAAATTAAAGGGTAAGCCAGGTGTGGTGGCACATGCCCGTAATCCAGCCCTGGGAAGGCTGAGACAGGTGCATCCCTACAAGTCTGAGCTACATAGAGAGAGCATGTACCAAAAAAAAAAATAAATGAAGAAGTAAATAAGATTTAATAAATAAATAAAAGTCAGGAAAAGACACAGCTAAAGGTACTTAAAGGTAGTAATGGTTAATACCTTAGAAAGAAAACCAAGTTAACATTTTTAAGATGCATAAGAAAAGCTTTGAAGTCATTTCATGCATAAATCCTGTTCTCCAGTACTATGATAGTTCATGAAGAGAAAATAATTTTAGAATAGCACTAAAAATTCAAGTTACATGATTTGCTAAAATAGTGGGATAAATGATTACACTCTATGGAAATATTTTTTCCTAACTGACTGTGGAATAGCTTACATAAGAATTTATTAAGATTAATTTATCTATGCAAGACCTAAGTCATCATGATTTGGAAGGAATAATGATGACGAAGTGACTTACAAAAGGCCCGTACAGTCACCACTGAGCCTACCGTGGGCGTGAACATGTAATCCAGCCCTTCCTGGGCCTCCACATTCTGGGCGTACACGAACAAGGAGACCTGGCCCGGGGCCCCTCTGCTCCTCTGCACGGCCAGGGTCACGCTTCCGTGGGCCTCACTGACTTCAAGCCTGCAACAGAGTAAAGACAGTCCAGTCCTCTTCCCTTACAGACTTGGCCACGGTGGGCAGCGAGCTCCACAAAGGGCCGAGGCGCGGCCTGGGACCTACCTGCTGGGCTGCCACTCGACCACGCCGCGGGCACCATCGTTGGCGTCGATGACGATTTGTGCAGTCAAGCCTTCTGAATCTGAAAGAACACAGGCACATACTTTAAAATGAACATAAAGGTATTAATAGAAAACTTAAACTTCCCTTAAAAAAGCATTCTGACATAGAATCTAGACAGTTCCTTTGAGTTTATCTAATTCCTAAAATACAGCTGTACTTGACATGACTCAAAAGATGCGCTAGAAAGTAAAGGCACGAAGGCTTGGTGTCTGAAAAAGGTCACTCTCACCTGGAAGAGCCACTGAGTTATAAAAATTAAAGCCACTAAGAATAGCGTGAAATAATAAACTATGGAGCACACGGCTTTATTTCTGTTATTTTGATTTTTAAAAATTCCACACCTCAGGAACGTGGGAAATGGGCACCGTTCGAGGAGAAGGGCAGGGAAAGAGGAAAGAGAAGGGGTGGCTTGGAAAGAACAGGTGTGGAACAGAGACCCCACAGGTGCCAACTAGACAGGCAGAGAGAGAGGGAAGAGGACAGAGAGTCCAGGGGCACAAGGCCCTCTTGACCTTCTTATGCTATACTCTGTGAATGGAGCATGCATTTATTAAGACAGTACTACTACCTAATCGTGACACGTTAACTCATCTTGTTACCAGTGTTTGTTACTTTTTTTTTTTTTTTTTTTTTTTAACTTTTCTTCAGCTCTGGCCTGGGGACATGCGGAGCGCCAGCCCAGCAGCAGCAGCAGCGGCGGCAGTGGCGGTGCACGGGAGCCACTGAGCACAGGGCGCAGGGCCGCCAAGCGGCTCCTTGGGGGAGGCGGTCACTCGCAGGGATCGCTGACGCTGCCCCCGACCGGAGCCTTGTGGTCTCCTGTTCTAGAGAGGGCTGAACTGTCAAAGAACTGGAGCCTGTCCAATGCAACTATATAAGTGTTTCTCTCCAGGACTGCTCCTCGGGCCACTACACTGGTCCAGCTTCTCCTCGGCCCTGCGCTGATCTCCAGGGTCCAGCGCATCTTCTACCTACCCCTGAGATGGGCTCAGAGGCCAGGCCACCCTCGGTGCCGCTCACCACCGCCCCCTACTGGGCAAAGGCACCTCCAGACACCCCAAACTGCGAGCGAGTTTGTGTCTAAAGGACACACTACTTTTCAAAGAATCTACTTAAATTTGTACTAAGGTTCAAGTTTTACCTTTTAGCCTGTAATGAATTAACTGAGTCTTTTCTAAAAGCATGAAAAGAAAATGATCAGAGGTCAGAAAAGACGAAGGAAACACAGCAAATAAACAAAAGATCTACTTAACTTCTAAGAAAATAAGAACATCTCAGAGTTTGGAGCTTTAATAAAATGAATAATTTAATTTTCAAATAAAGTGAATGGAAAATGCCTTCCACAGCATTAATACTATTTTGAAGATTAAAGGTATTATTATAAAATAGTAGTAAAAATTATGATACAATAATATATAATCTTTACAGTGTTACAATGTTGACTATAATAATACTCTGTGAATTAAAATAAATTAAAAAATCCATCATATTTTCACACATAACAGATTCACAAATACCCAAATGATCACTTCCTTTATGCTGCTGAGCTATATCCCCAGTCCTTCTGATTAAAAAATGAAGTCATATCACTTAAAGTGAATAAAAGACACAGACAAATGAGCAGCCCATCATACCCAGCCTGGGAGGAAACGAAGTCACAGGAGCCAGGAGGAGCTCAACAGAGGTCAGGTTCACCAGGAAGTATTCTTTCAGCTCTGGCACAGCATCCTGAAAGGTTACCCCATTACATCCCTGTAACTAGGTTCTCAAAAGGAGTTGGCTTCTGTAAGCTTTTTAAAAATATTTTCTTACACACATTTGCATAAGCAGTATACAGATAATATAACATTTTAAGCAAATAGAAATTATTTATATTAAAGAAACAAAAGCATTAAACGTATACTTGTTTATAAGCAGTTGTTATATTGAGCAACATGAAATCACTTACATGTAACAGTTTTAACCTAGAACATATAATAAATCAACCAATTGAGCAAATATGCAAACATCATTATTTTAAATATAACATGAAAAGATTTTTACTGTCTATGATATCCCATATTTAACATGAAGAATAACATTGTGCCATGAAAAAATTTTGGGGTTTGCACAGATCTAGAATTAAATTGGGCAATTTTATTAATTACCACATTTACTCAAATATTAGAGCCTTTATTCTATCATTGCTATATTAGGGAAAATACCAGCTACTCTGGGGTATTAAGAATGAAAATAATAATGAAAAATAATGTATGTACAGTGCATGGCCTAAAAAGAATGTCTTTAAAATGATGGCTATTATTAATTATTGATAGCTGTTAATTATTATTATTTTTTATGAGCAGAATATATTTATTGAGGGAAAGAAAGCTCCTGTCTGAGAGAGGGACAGGAGGGGGCCCGAACGGGTAGTCCCCTCTATTAATTATTAATCCACATAATAGTAATGAAATCAGACAGGTGCCCAGAACATACAGATTAGCAAAATTCCTGACAGGAGTGAACAGCCAATATTCACACAGAAATTCAACATTTGTGCATGGGTATGAGTGTGTGTGTGTGTGTGTGTGCGTGTGTGTGAATGTGAAAGATTAGTACACAAACACACAGACCCCAATGTAGACTTTTCATTTAATTCAATGGAGTTTTTTTCAAGCAAAAACACTAGAAAGTGTTTTATATGACATATGGAAAAGCGTAAGTTAGAGGACCAATGGCCTAAGAGGCCTGTCCCCCACTTTCCTCGTGGCCCCTAGCCCACACTGCAACTCCCTGCCTGTCATCTCTTATGGTTTAGACTGAGCACGGCCCCCAGTGGCTTCTGGAAGGTGATTAGATTACAGCAGTGATGGAGTGATCAAGGTAAAGGTAAAGGTGCTGGCGGGACCTGGAAGCAGCAGTGTGACCTGGGAGCACCGTCTCCCACCCCGCAGTTCCTGGCCACCACCGCATGCACAGCTCTCCCCTGCCAGGTCCCTCTGCCATGCTGTCCTGCCCTGGAGCTGGCCGCCCATGGCTGGAACCATGAACCAAAATAAACTTCTCCTTTAGGTTGCAGACTCAGGTATTGCATCTCAGAGACAAGGAAACTGACTAAACAGCTGTCAGGGGTGGCATGCTTTGCTATGTCTGGCCTACAGTCCTGGGACCTAGGGCAACTCAAGGAGCAGAAAAAAATTGCAAAGAGCTAAGAGAAAGAAAAATGGAACTTAAATCCCAGGCTCAGAACACTAGACTCCAGGTAAAAGCAAGGTGCTTTGTATTTTCTGGTTAAAAATGAACATGACTAAGGAATAAGCCATTTCATTGGATTCAGTTACATTAACAGAAGAGATATTTGAAAGATGACTTTCCTACAATTGTTTTCAAATCCCGCATGACATGCCACCTAACTGAACACTGTTACCATTTAGTTTGTGGATTTAGAGTTTTCACGATGTCACATTAGGTCACAGTACCAAAGAAATCATCAAATTGAGAGTTGCCAACTGTAAATAGTACATTTGTGCTGCTTATAGTTAAATAGATGAATAAAACCCTTTTAAAATGAAGCCGCCAAAACACATACCATAGTAACTAAAAATTGTTTTTAAGTGTACTATTCATTTTCTCTTCCTCTCTATATTCCATCTACTATCCTTTCTGTAGTACTATTTCTATAAATCTCCTATAAATGTATTTAAGTGGTTGTAACACCAAGCTCAAACCAGCACAAGATTTTTCACAACATGAGAAATCATTTCAAATGCAACTTGCTCCCCAGTGATCTCTTAAGGCTTGACTGTAATCACATTTCTGCCCTCGGCCTCTAGTGAGTGTTCTGCCGTCTCTGGCTCGGCGGGTCCCCCACACGAAGGTCCCGACCTCCGCAGCTGTGCCGGTCCAGCCATCTGCTTGGAGTCATCAAATGACTCCTCAGGAAGCTCTTAGGCCAGGGCCATCGCAGAAGAAAATGCACTAAGGTAATTCTGTTTATTGCCAGGTGTTTCTGTAATCAAATACACACCAGCAGGCCAACCCATCTAATCAAGAATAGAAACTCCTGCATGGTTTGAAAACAAAACCATGCAAAGAAATAAGCTGATTTCAGAACACCAGCAGAGTGGAACTAATCAGACTTAAAGGAGCCAATCAGAAACGAATTCACTAAAATTCTAGATATTATAGTTATGAAACATACAAAGTTTATATTCAAGGAAAACTTATACACACATATGTACATATGTATGTACACACACACACACACACACACACACACACATTTTTTGCAGTGCTGGGAATGGATCAGAGTCAGGATCTCACACATTTAAAGGAAAGCACAACTACTGAGCTACAGCCACACACAAGTTGTGTTACTTTACTATGGAAGAAACTAAAAGTTATTACATGTTCTCGGTCCTTGTCATATTTTATACCTTAAAATGAGAAGTTATGAGAAGATTTATTAAATGTGACTGCTGATGTTGTAGACTATTCCATCATTTCCTCCTTCCTCTGTGGTGACTTCAGGTTTAATATAATACTAGGGAAACGGGATCAGAGTACTTACCTCAAGTATAGTGATGTTAATGGCTGCTGAAGTTTGCCCTTCTTCTAAAATAAGAAAGCCAACTACGGGGATGAAATCAACTTCCGGCTCTGCGAGGTCTCCTTCCGTTCGATTCTTCAGACTCAATGTTCCAGGCACTGTAGCATATGTTACATTGATAGCCCCTAATTGAATTGGATACAAGATTTTAGAATTAATTAAATTTTGAAAATGATGTCTCCTAGGAACCCTGCCTTTCTCTTAGTGCCAACAGGTGCCTTCATCATTGGCCCGAGTTCCTCCTCCTTCCTGGAGCTGAGTTATGTCCCACCGTGCACTCAGCCTACTTCCTATCTCTGGACTTTGAGCGAGGGTGGCTGTGTGGCTTGCTGTGGCCAATAGCCCAAAGTGGGAGTAAGAATGTGCGACTTTCACGCCTAGACTCCCTGGGACTTGCACGCTGTCACCTGCTTCCCCTGCCTCCACTCCAGAGGAAATCAAAAGCAGGGAGAAGAGCCAGTCTGGCCAGGACTGCCCAACTGATGGACCCATGGCTGGTTGCCTACCATGTGCTGCTGCGAATTCATGACAGTCCATTTCGTAGGATTTCTGTGAAACTAAGTAACTCTGTTACCGTTTTCAAAATTGAAGATGCTAAGAACCAGCAATCCTGACTTAGTGAATCATCTTTCCTTTCTTTATTTTCACGACTTCATCTACACAAGTAGATTAGAAATCCCTTGCTTAGAAATCCCATTTACTCAAGTAACACAGACCTAGAGATCCAAATTCCCGATTGACGAAAAGCTGCACTGTCACGTTAGCCTCTTGTAGTAAAACAAATCTTGATGAAAGAGCGAAGTTTAAAACTCCATGCGGTTCATCACTGGCTTCGACCGTCAAGACCGCAGCGTATCCCTGCGTGTCGAGCAGAGCCATCCCTGCTGGTGGAACCCCTAGAAATACCAGGGATCCCGTTAGGAAATCTGATCATGCTTTAGCATTAACTTCTAGATACTTAAAATAGAACCCTGCTCTCTATTAAAGCGTATTAAAGTAACTGAAAAGGGTTCCACTTTACGCGCATCCCTAAGGGGTATCTTTAGGCAAATAGAATCCATATTCCATTCTATTTAAAGATGGAAAAAAATCATTTATTCACTTGATATACTGTAGTCCTTACTGGCTTCACTGCTTAGCAGAATTAAAGAAATTGAATAGAAACGGAAAAAGGTATCTAGATAATTTTCACAAAAATGACTAGAGTTGAATTGCCCATAAACTGTATTATAAGTGTCCAAAATCCAAATGGATCTGTTAGCATTTCTGTCAGAAATTTCTACAAAGAAAATTTGTAGAAAATTAAATTCTTTAATTCCATAAAGAACTGGCTCCAGTTTAGCACTTTCTTCCTCAGTCCATTAGATAAGCAATCTCATATTCTGTGCGTGTTTTCTGGATCTAACATTTCTATGGGACACATTTAAAGTAGTAGTTTTTAAATTGGTAAATACAAGATGGCAATTACTGTTTGTTTTTCTCCCAAAAACTATACCAAAGAAAACTGGAAGTTGAATTCTGAACTACCTTGTGTCCTGACATCATACAAAATGACCTGGTACACTTCTTTCTCCTCTGGAATGTTGTCATCCAACAGAGGCACGAATATTGTCCTATTCAATGTCCCCTGTGTCAAACAGAAAGAAATCAACACCTGCATTGTTCTTAAACACAAATTACCTCTTGCTTTTTATTGTTCTTATAAATAGTGCATCCAAACATGTCTTCCCTTAAACAAGAATTCTGTTAATTAAATAAGAACCACTGGCTCCTGATAAAACAGGCTTAACAGAGACAGGAGCTAATTGTGAAAGTTTTTTTAAAAATGAGCTAGTCAATGAAAAACCTTATAAAAATTATATATATATATATATATATATATATATATATATATATATATATAATACTGAGTGTGAAAAAGAGAATTATTATTTTTTGTTTGTTTGTTTTTTAATATATTTAGCTGAGAGTCTCACTACTAGGTCAGACTTGTAGTGACCCTCCTGTTTTCAGCCTCCCCAGTGCTGGGATTACAAGCACGTGCCACCGCACCTGGACTCAGTGGCCAGCTCAGTGTGCCCATGGGATGGGGCAGCACAGCATGTAATACCAGAGATCAAACCCCAGTCCCCACGCTTGCCTAAGCAGGCATCTAGTCCACTGAGCTATCTTGCTGTCCCTTTTTTGGTCTTTTTTGTGACAGAGTTGCTATGCAGTTCAGGCTGGCCTTGAACTCACTTTGTAGCCCAGGCTGGATGCGAACTTATAGCAATTTTTCTGCTTCAGCCTCCTGAATGCTAGAATTATAAGCATGTTCCACCAAGCCCAATTAAGAATGATTTCTACAATACAAATGGTGATCATCTCCTATTCTATTTCCTCAAAATATAATGTTTTTGGATTTTTCTAGAAATTCATTGAAAAGCACTTCTTTATGGTATTACCTCATGAAAGAAGAGTTGTCCAGTAAGGTTAGCAAAATTGAGCTCTAGATTTTGCCCAATAATTTTCCAGTGAACAGTAACATTTCCTCGACCGGGAGGGGTTCTTATCACATGGAATTGCAAAATTTCTCCTAAAAGTAAAATGTATAGATAGATAAATGTTAGCTGAAAATGAACTCAACATTTGAACTCAACAAAACCCAAATCCCAAGCATGCAACTACTGTATTATGGCACCTCTTCCAACAGTAAAGCTACTCTGATTTGAATTTTCTAGAAGCACTGTACATGCTTATTGTTTATTAATGTAAGGATCTCATTTCTAAGTGCTTCCCCATTTAAGAGAACTTTTGGGAATACAGGAAGTAAAAGCTATAAAAGCACATGCTACAATGAGAAACACAAATGTGTATACACTCCAAAGCATGCAACAGAACGTAAAGTGTTCTGAAAGTTAAAGAAAACAATGAAGTCTTCAGGGTTAGAACCAGTCAGAGCACAAGTGAATTCTCCTTTCATTTCTCAAAAGGACACAAATTCCTTACACTGGTACGCAATGTGATTTTACACAATGCATGCATAAAAATGCTTGCAAATACCTGAAAATCACATTTCTTTAGGTTACAACTTACATATACCATCAATGATTTTGATTTATAAAAAGAAATACAAAGGAAAGGTGTCAAATCTGCACATCAGTATCTGTAACTTCACCCAAGTTACAGTTATCCTTCACAGATTACTATTTTAGACATTTTCTATTCCTGGCTTTTATCCTCATACCATATCTTATAAAACTAAGCAAATCATGAAAGTATTTCTTTCAAAATGAGAAAAGTGAGAAGGCAGCTGCTAGGAAGCACAAAAAGGGCTTTGTGGCTTGCTACAAAGATGCTCGATTCGCTAGCTTTATATGAGGATAAGTATAAGCTAAGCTGTATTAACGAGCAGTATCAGTAAAATTCTTATATAGACCTAACAATAATTAAGAGACTTGGAGAAAACACATCCCTACATTGCGAGTACAGCACAGAGTTGAAGTCCGTGAATACTAGGGGCAGCCAGATAGCTCAGCAGACTAAAGCACCTACTGAGGCAGAGCGCAGTGGCCGGGGTTCGATCCCCACACGCCTTGCCAGCCCTGCCTCCAGGGCACGCTGAGACAGTGACTGAGAATGGGCGTGGTGGCGAGCACCTGCAACCCCAGCTCGTGGGAGGCTGAAAATAAGAGGATCACTACAAATCCGATCTGTGTAGAGAGACCCTGTAGACCCTGCACTAAAGACATTAAAAAAGAATCCACAAATATTGGCTAAAAATATTTTACTCAGTTACCAGATAATTGTTATGTATATAAGTAAAATCTTCCAATACATTTTAAATAAAAGGATGAGAGTTAAGACAAAACATAAATCTTTTTCTTATAATTTTTCAAATTACTATAATTTTCTCAAGATAATAAAACTAGAAACATTTACAATATAAATTTATCAAAATATATGGATAAATTAGAAGCTACCTTAAAATTAAGTATTAACATACATTTTCATGCTAAGTTTAAATGTATAACTCTAATATAATGAATTGCTTCAGAAGGGTGCTGAACACACATAAAAGTTGGAAGTGTCAGAAAAACTTTTAATACATTCTTATGTTTGTATTGTATTTCAATACAAAAAATACTCAATCCCCATGTACTAATACATTGTGTCTTGGATTTTTTTTTAAGTGCGTAGGAACTGATAGGAACTGCATTTTGCAACTGTTCAAAGAGTGTAATCAGCCACAATTACCAGTATACCATTCAAATTTTTATATTTGTTTAAGACACAAATGAAATACAGGCCCTATTATGATATCCTGGAGTCCCTATTTTACAACATACAGACCTCCATTATAGCAAGTTTGCATCAAAAATTAAGTGCTTATTATTGAAAAGCACAGAGATCGTCAGAGTTACTAAAATGTTTCATCTATGTGTTGCCTGGTGACACAAATGAAAACCTTCTAATGGCAGAGTTTTCCAATTTTTTAAAAAATCACAACCACTTTATAATAGTTCGAAAATACAATTACAGTATCTTGATCCGGGAGAAAAAGTACAAAGAGGAGACTCACGGCAGGAAGACAAGACAAAAGGCATTAAAGATCCCTGTTGAAGGGAAACCTGTAATCACAGTGGTGATTACCTGTGCAAAAAATTTGTAAATAAATAAACCACTTTGAGGTGAAAATAAAAACGAATTTTTTTTTTTTTTTTTTTTTTTTTTTTGTGGTACCAGGGATTGAACTCAGGATCTTGTGCTTGCCAGGCAAGCACTTATTCCACTGAGCTATCTCCCTGGCCCCAAACAATGAAATGTTAAAAGTAGCAAAAAAAAAAATCTTCCCACCAACTTACTACATTCAAGTAGCCTTAAGGATTTATAGTACTTATGAAATATCACATCTGGAAATCTAACAGGTTACATAGGAATAATTTGCAAGAAAACACTGCAGGAAACACAGTTTGAGACGTGCGGTACACACAAGTGGAAATGCCAAGAGCTACCTTTCACCAGGGAAAGAGCCCGAGCAGCAGCCACAGGAAAAGGAAAAACTTGGACTCAAGTGCTTAGCTTTCCAGATCTAAAACAAAGGACAGAGGCCAGCCCCAAGAGACAGGTGCGATCTCTACAAACAGATGCTTCACAAGGCTCATTGTGTTATTTATTTATTTATTTATATTTTTTGTGGAACTGGGGATTGAACTCAGGCCCTTGCACCTGCCAGGGAAGCGCTTATTCCACAGAGCCATCTGCCCAGCCCCCCTGGGCTGTTTTAGTTGCATGGACTGCTACTTAGTGAACAAAGGCAGGACATACCAGCCTCTGCCTGCAGAGGCAGGAGCCCCCAGCCACCTGCGTGTTAAGCTGATTCTGTGTCTGTCTTTCATCCTCATTCACCCCTGGAGTCAGGTGACAAAATGGTAGGCTAGGTCCCTACAGTGGGTGACACATTTTATTTATTTATTTATTTTTTGTCTTTTTGAGACAGGGTCTCACTATGCAGTTCAGGCTGGCCTTAAGCTCACTTTGCAGCTCAGGCTCGTCTCGAACTCACAACAATCCTTCTGCCTCAGCCTCCCGAGGGCTGGGATTACAGGCCTGCGCCACCACGCCCGGCTGGGTGACACATTTTAAATCTAAGTAAGAAAAATCTATCAAATAACATCAAAAAAGTCCTATGCTGATAAAGAATCTGAACAAAAAATGTATTTTAATAACACTATTTCATCCACTTTTTCCCCAAACCAGAACTCTTTATAAAAATAAATCTCAACCACATGTATATAAAAAATAGAAGCCCAAAGTATACAAAACAGCTTGACAAATGTACACATGGTATACAGTTCTAGTATCATCCAAATTGACTGCCTCTATAAGAAAAAAGAAATGAGCCCAAAGCGTATAGGAACAGGAATTATCTGAAGCACAGGCTGTCAATGTGAATAGGTAGAAAACTTTCTTTTTTCCTTCCAGCACTGGGGATCAAACTTGGGGCCTTGCAGTTGCCAGGCAGGTGCTAAGGCCACTGAACTATATCCCTGGCCCAAAGAAATGACTTTCTAATAGAGCAGTCCTCTACACTTATTTTTTTTAATTACACGTCTTATTCAAATTTTTGGGTAAAAAAGATTCATGCTGTTCCCAGGAAAAGAAAAATGTTGAAATCCACTGAACCAGGCATGATGTCATGACACTATAGAACAGGGGAAGGGAGTAAAACAGCCAACACAGATCTAGAAAGAATGCATTTATGTGCAGTTTGCAACCACATTAAGATTCATTGTCCCTTAGTTCTAAATTCTGGACATTATATTTGAAAGTAATATTTACCACTCTGCATCTCTCCAAGTGCTTTAGGAAAAATACAGAAATAGGATTCTACAGAATCCAATACATGGTTAAACGCTAAGGTAATTCTTCTCTAAACCAGAAAAGGACTCTTGAGCCCCATGTCCAGCACAGTCCAGATTTCAAATACCACCACACAGATGGAACTCCAACGCTGTGACACCCGCAGTGCTAATGTTGCTGAAAGCCTGGGTAGTGTGTGGTTTGTTTTTTTACCCCCACTTGTTTAGCTGAGTTTTCTGAAGAATAATCAAGTTTTCATGAGTTTACATTGAACATCTTGTAGACATCTCTTGGTGTGTACTTCTCTAAGCAATATCCATGGTAACAAAAATACATACATGAAATATTGAATTCTTGAGATACACGGTAGAAAACCAATTTACACCCTAGAAAAAGGTTTAGGAATAAATGAAAAGAAGTTTAAAGATAAAAATGATCCCTTAGTTTTTTTTTTTTTTTGAAAATGTAAAAAGCACAGGGAACATCGTGCAAGCCATAAAAGCCAGTCTGTATTCTCTTTCCTATACCAAACCCGTTAAAACAAATACCACATGTAGAGCACTTATTTTCACTGCAAATCCTTTTATGTCATTGAGTTCTGCATATATCTGGTTGCCACAAACTAGAGAGCACACAGTGTAGTTTTCTGATGAAATCTATGCAGCCAGCAGAGAACAGAGGCCCCAGCGCTTCAGCTTATCCAAGACGTGGCAGTAGTCCTCAGGACAGCCTGGCGTCTTCAGAGGCCTTCAGAAAAGGACTCCACTTAGAGTTAAAAAATCTTTAAATTGATGCCAGACACCCATATTCTCTTGAATTCTTTAAGGAGAAACTTCCTTCACAGTACTTAAGAATATTTGCCTAGTCTGGCACAAAGTCCCTTCTTAAACTTAATTTTACCTTTCCTGGTCCTTGATCTCACATACACCTTCCAAATCACTAGCATGCGGACAGATATTTCCTTCTTACTCTCATTGCAATGGCGCACACCAATAATCCCAGCCATCGGGCTGCTGAGGCAGGAGGATCGTTTCAAATTCAAGACCAGCCTGGGCTACAAAGTGAGCTCAAGGCCAGCCTCAAATGCATGGTGAGACCCTATCTCAAAAAAGGTTAAAAAAAATTCCTTTCTTGTCCATTATTGTCTTTCACTATATTTTTCAACGGAACAAGAATGAATCTATAATATTCTTCGATCTATGTTTTTCCAATTCGTCTCATTCTTTGCTCCAAGTGGCAAGAAGCACTGCTTCACAAAGCTTTATGCCATGAAGGACAAGGGCTTGCTTTGTTTTGTCTGCTTTGGTCCATTGTAGGGTGACACTTTCATAGCATACAATAAGCTGGGCGACTAATAAGTTACATAGAAAAAGAACACACTCTGAGAATACCAGTCCACAGGTAATGCCTTTGGATAGCCTGGCAAAGACAAACTATTTCAAATGTTTCTAATCTTATCTTGTACAGCAACAGGAGGCACTTCCTGCATAGGAACTGACCTGAGAACCTCACACAGAGGAGCCCGCCCACAGGCCACCAAGGCAGGCGCTCCCAGATCTTTTTTAAGTCCTTCATAGCAGCTGGTGCCTTCTTTGTCTCACCTTGAAATCTCTTCTCACTTATTGGCTATCTTAGTGTGAAACCCCCGGCAGCTTTCTTCTGGCTGACAGACACTTTCTCCTCCTCTTTTCTGACCACTCTTAGGGCTGTCTTCCCGCCCTTGCATCTTAGGTCAGTGCTCCACGTGGCGCTGTCAGGCCACCTGATGGGTCTTGATTTTGCTTTCTCATCACAAGAAAACAAAAGAAAAGCAGGCAAAAGAAGAGTGCCTGCTGCTTTCCTCTATTCGTAAAGACTCTATTTCCTGATTTAATCCTGGTCTCTGAAAAAATGCTTCTTTTCTAACAGAGATGCTGAGGTCCTCTCACCAACTTCCTGCCCTCCCATGGATATTTCTACTCAAATTGCTTAGCCTTCTAATGCAAATCACATCAAATATTAGTCAGACAGTCTTGCATTCTCAGGTTCTGTGGCAGATACAAGTTTAAACAAAACAAAGACACTCCTCACAAGGTGCCCTGGAGAGCAGGCTTTGAGTCCAACAGGGCTGGGCCCCGCCTACAGCTCTGGTTGGCTTCACAACTGGCTCATTTCACATACTGCTGCTGAAGTTAATTAAACATCGGTGTGTAGCAACTGACACAAAGAAAATGCTCCATAAGTGTTCTTGTCGTTGTCGTTGTTATTTAAGTCAGTTACTCCTGCAGTGACTTCTGACTTGTGCTATGTTATGAATCACTTTTGTTAATGATGCATCTTTAGTTTGGATCTGTGCCTGATAAGTGCAAGGGCCTGAGTTCAATCCCCAGTTCTGCCAAGAAAAAAAAAAAAAGTAGACTGGATCCGCGGCTGTGTGTTATTCTCTTGCCATGACAACCATTCTAAACCATGGAGAAAAGTGTGTAGTGTCATAAAGTGGCTCACACACTCACACAGTGCATTTAGGAGAATGATGGGCCACGAGACACATTCAGCTTCCCGCACAGCCACCGGCCACTGGCCATCAGGCCACCAGATTGGTCTTGATTCTGTTTTCTCTTCACGAGAGATGCAGTCATAGTACACCACCTATATTTTTCTCATTCCTTAAATCTTCTAGGTAAAATTACTTTTTAAATTCCAAATACAAACTTTGTGGTGAAACACAATCTAGAAGTACCTTTTTTAAAAAAGGCTTATTCAAAGATAAAAAAACACTATTACAATGTGTGAAGGAAACAAAAATCTGCCTATATATGACATGAAACATTAAATAAGCATTCAAGAAAAAACTTTAAAGAAAGAGATAGACATTGTATAAGGTTTTATAATTTGGCACTCTGTTCATAAAACATACAGGTACATTATAAAATCGAGGCTAATATATTCAGTGATTAAAATCTATTACTTGCTTTTCAATAGCAAGCCAACATTTCACTGTTTAATAAACACATAAATAGCTACCAATAAACACACACTGTTTCTGCTGAGGTGTACGCTAAGCACTTTCCATTTGTCGACTCACTTCATCATCATAACGGAACCTGTGGAGTAAGTGACGTTTTGTCACTGAGTGCCCAAGAAAGCAGGGAGTGTGGCCTGGACTCAAACCAGGGTGACAACGAGTGCTGGCTACACACCACTGTTCTACAAGCTGCCATCGACTGGTAAAGCAGTTCCCTCACTGGGCAGCCCTCTCCCAAGAATCGTGTACATGCTAAAGCAAAGAACTCAACAAAGTGACAACAGAAAAAGGAAGCAGAGACTTGCAAATGCCAGACAAAAAATAGCATCCACGGAGAAGAGCATAAACACGCTCAAGAAAAAAAGGAACCCACCTTCGTGACCTATGACAGACCTAGAAGCCGTCTGGAAGCTAACGACTCCCGCCACATTGTCGTTGGCCAGGATGTTCACGTACACCGTGTCGGAGCTGGGCAAAATCCTGCTTCCGCCGTCCGTGTACACCAAGCTAACCACGATGCTCTCGTCATCTTCCGGCTCAGAGTCATCCAGAATGGTCAGAAGGGCTGTCTTTCTGGTTTCACCTATAACAAGCAATAATGGAAGTAAAAGCCAAAGAAACAAAATCACTAACAGAGAACTCAGAAAGCCCAAGACAACTTCCATTTTAAAAAGTCAAATAAAATCACATTAGTAAATTATAGTAGCTCAATATTCCTCCCAAATCACTCATTAGGAAACAGTAATTATTACATAAATATTTTCTACTATTTTAAAACTTACCCTAAAACACAGTGGTATTAGATATTTCCAAAAGAAACCCTATCTGTACCATGATCCCAAGTTCCCTAAAAAAATGTGTGCATTCAAGAGTTGAAGAACAGATACAATGGATGTCTCTTAAGATAAGGAATCATTGCAGAATTACATTTCCCTCATTTTATTATATATTCTGATGTTTTTAAATGTGCATCACTTTCCAATCAAACATATTACATTAAAAAAATTTCAGCATTCGTTGTTGCCTAAATCAGGATTTATTTTATATGTATTTTAGGGAAGGGTCTACAAAGTGTTCAGGGTCTCACTGCTAGATCAGACTCGTAGTGATCAGGCTGTTTACAGCTTCCCAAGAGCTGGGATTACAGGCGCGCACACACAGGCGCACCACCATGCTCAGTTCCAATTGACCTCAGCGCCTCCTGGGGGTGGGACTGGCTGGCCTAAATCAGGGTAACTTTTCTACACATACTGAACTATTTTAAAAATATGAAGTTTTCTAATTTTAAGTATCAGAAGATTCAATTCATCCTGACAATCACTGGCCCGCTCTCTAGTTTCTAATCATATGATATATAATTACAATGTCTATGAAAATGTTCATAACAATCCTAGCCAAGTCCAAGACTACAGTTTATCAATTAATCATTAAAATTAAGTTTCTATGATACAGTCGTCAAAATTTATTCTATTTTACTTCAATGTCATTTCGACTGAAAGTGTATCCTGGCTTATCTAGGTCACATGAAAACATTCACCAGGTGACACTGCCCTTGCTTTCCACAGTAGTCACCTCTTACTACATGTTGTAGACACACTGCCCCATGTCAAAACTTCCTTTACAAATTATAACCTGTATTATATTTGCCTCTGTCTTGTCTTAAAGGCACTGGTATTGTGCATAATAAATAAAATTCACACATTCCCTGAAAATCTTCTTTTTTCAATAAATAGATATGTTATCAAATCAGCCTCTATATATCAGGCATCAAGGAGCCAACTACTGCTTTTTCCAAAGCTCTGATGTAAAAGTACACACTGTCACTAAGGAGCCCCAGCGTACAGACTGACTTGATGACTATCAGGGAAAATTGAAATGCAACTGAAACTCACCTTCAGCAAAAGTCAGAATGTCTCCAGCACCTATAAAATCTAAACCTTCGGTAGCTGTCCCACCGACGACTCGCCATTCCACGGTCACCTGACCCAAGCTGCCCCCGGTCCTGTGGATCACCAGCTCCACCACGGTGTGCAGCTGTTCCTGAACTTCCACAAATGAGCCATCCTCTGAGGTGTTGGGGCCAATACTGTAGATCACAAACACCCCAAAGGCATCGCCATTGAGTGCTATGATAATTGTGGAAGTGTTTGGCTGTCCTATGGTTGGCTGATTTTTAAAACTGGCTGTGATGTTCATGAGGTGAACTTCAAGGAGAGAAATGAGGAAGCTCTCATCCATTTCTGGCAGGTCATCGGGAAGAATAGAAACTGTGAGATTTGCAAACTCATCGCCTTCCAGCATTAGGGCCCACTGCCTTGTCACAGGCTCATAGTCACTACCAGCAACAGCCTGACCACTAAACAGAGACGCCGCCTTGGTCATGTTTTTCCTGTAGGTCCAGAAGTCAGAACTGTTGACAGCTGGGCTGACCCACGAGGTTACCCAAAAGCACTGTGGACCCTCAGCAGCACTGAGAAATGAAAAGGCTGAGCAAGCCTGCTCTCGGAGGCACAGCATGGCACACATGTACTGGGGCTCCCCCTCGGCAGAGACGTTGACCCAAGTCCTCCAAAGCGGGTCAGGAACCCCGTGCACGGGTGGCTCGTAGTAGGACAGTAAGTCATGACCTTCCTCAACTGCAAGGGCCACTACATCAATATCGGAAGTACTGTAGAACAACAGCAGCCGACCAAAGTGCCCTCCGCTAAAAGGTGGAGGACAATGAAAACACAGGTAAGCACTCAGAGCCGCGTGGATCACAAATGGAGCAGAGCGGGGCTGACTATGGTTTAAGTACTCGTAAACCACAACCATGTCTCCTAAACACTTCTGGCTTTCAACACTGTCTCGTCTCATGTAAAGGAATCTTGTTAGTTTTCAATCAAATAATGCATATATTAATCAAGCTACAAAAGCATCTTGCAAGATATGTAAAAGATTGCAGAACTTCCAAACAGAATAACAAAATAATTTTGTTGCTTAATTTTACTGAAACAAAGTAATAGCAATACTATGCATAAGTTTTTTTAAAAATGTAGTTACATCTGCCTCAAGTTCCCTCAACACCTATGTTTTCTGTTTCTCAAGGAACTCAATGGACACTGGTGGCTCATATAAGAAAAGGCCACTGGTTGGAAGACAACACTATGTGCTACAACAAATACTGTGAAATTCATATTACTTTGTTAAGTGAAATTTTTATCACTTGCAATTTTTTCTTTTAACTCTAACTTGTACTCTCTTTAAAAAAGAAAAAGGCCAAAGCTGACACTGAACCTCTCTTATGACATGTGAGTGTCCCTCATTCAGATGACAGAGGTACACTGATTCTCACACCACAGACGGGAGCAGTCCACTGTGTACTGTGGAGGCAAGACAGTGTGTAACCCATCAGTCATTTCACTAGCAATGGGCACGACGCATACAAAGGAACTTTCCATTGATATTGACAGACATTGCTCAATTAACCCACTGTAATGAAGTACAAAATGAGCTCCGACATAGAAAAGACACCAGTCTAAGTGATGGTGCGGTGGAAGGACCCCACTGTCACCCATGGCCCAGCCCTCTCACTGGGGCTTACATACCTTCGCCTGACAGTTATGTTAGTGCAGGAACTCCTTTCCAGGGGCTCTTGAATGCGATAAACAGCCTGGGCAAAGGCCACTGTACCATAAGGGTTATCGTTGGCAGGAATAACAATATTTGCCACATGATCTAACCCAATAGTACCTCCACTTGAGGCCTCAGTTAGCTGTACTTGAATAACCTAAAAATATAGTGACAACTTCCTTAACAGCACCCACTTCTGAAATTAGAATAAGAATTATACAGGAAAATAATCAAACATATCCATTCATATACAAAAACAAAATGGAATAAAATCTAAATCTAAATAGACTCAAAACTCTCCCCATTACATTTACAAACCCAGCATGTAACAAAATAATCCATCATCAGCTTTACATAATAGAGCATTCTTATGCACGAGAAATACAGGCTGTTTACATTTCCTAATGTTCAATTATGTAGCCATGTAAATCAATTTTAAGATCTCTGTATATAAACATAAATATAATTACAGTTCAGACATATGAATTCTATATCCTAAACCTTTTTTATCTAAAGCACTGCATATACATTTTAGTCGAAAGTTACTCCATTGTGTTGTATTTTCCATCTTGCCTTAAATGGAAATTTTCTTGCAAAGCTTTAAAGATAAAGCATCATCTTTTAATGTCAACTAAACTTAAGAGTTTGTCATGTTGCTTCATCTTTAAGAAGAATATACATCAGGAAAATATGTATCTAGTCTATTTGTCACACAATAAATTCTCAATAATGGTTTGAAGATGAATAAGCTAGTAGAAAATCAAAATCTATACTTAGTTTAAGACTAGCTCCCACTTGATCCAAAAGGAGCATGAATACAAATTAAGTTTATGCAAAGCAAATGTAACAAGAATTATTACAGATGCAAACATTCATTTGATCATTTAGCCAACATGATGGAAAGCTCAATGTAGCTGCACAAAAAGCATATCATCCTGGTAAATTAACATGCATGTCTTATCTATTTCTACACTGTGTCTGCTTGTGTTCTATATAAAGGTCATTTTCAAACTAACACATTTTGGACATTTTTACAGACATAACTTATTTGACACCCTTTCTAAAATGTCACAGCAATAGCAGCCTGCTCTTGTCACTATAAATACAAAGCACAATTTACAGTGTCATTCTCTACTAGTGATGCCTCTCACCTCTTCAATCTCCGGAACGTCGTCGGCCAGGACCTCTAACAACAAGGTTTGAATGGTTTCCCCAGGGGCAAAGGTCACATTACCTGAGACAACTCGCAGGTCGCCAGTAGCGAGCTGTCCATCAATGGTGGCAACCCATTGAACAGTGACACTGCCGAGTGTCCCAGAATTTCGAATTATTGGCAGGTTTACTTTCACTGAGTTAAACTCAGGTTCCTCTACAATAAGTTTAGTAATCTGAAAACCTGCAGGACAGAGAAGAGTTAATTTCAAGTATAAAGGAAGCTGAGTCAAAATAAAACCAGCATCTTTTGGTGGGGGATCCTTTCCCCGCGAACAGTCCACATGATTATACTCACGAACCTCAGTACCACGCTGAGACACCTCTTGGTCAGGCTTGCAAAACTATTCTCATTGTGATAAAAGCAGAAATCATAACTCAAATGTCCACAAAGCCCTTGATGTTCTAGACAGCTATAAAATAAACTGGCTGTAGCTGGGCCCTCGTGGCTAGTGTGGTGCCCCAGGAATGGGGGTATTTTGCTGAAACTACACAAGAAAGGAGGCTCGACCATACCAGATTTTCCCTTTTTTTTTTTTTTTTTAGTGTATTTGGTACAGGGTCTCACTATGCAGCTCAGACTTGTAGTGATCCTCCTGTCTCAGCCTCCCCAGTGCTGGTATTATAGGGGTGTACCACTACACCCAATTTCAGTGGCTGGCACGGTGCACCCAGGGTTCCAGGACCAGCACGGCATGTGGTACTGTGGACTGAACTCAGGTTCTTGCGCTTGCCTAGGCAGGCACTGAAGACCACTGAGCTATTCTGTGGCCCAGATTTTCCTATTTATTAGAAAGCTCAGAAATCCAGAGCTGAGTGGAAATTTGACATTAATTGTTTTAAGAACTTACCTAAGTTCAAAAGACACATGTAGGAGCCAGATGTGACCTAAAAGCCAAAGAACTATAATTTCCATCTCTGTGTTAAAAAGTGATTTTCTTTCCTTATTCCCTCTTTTTTAAACTAACCACTACCCTGGGCATCTGGTATAGCAAGTTAAAAAGAATTCCTGAATAAACCAATTTGTCACTCTCAAAATAAAGAAGAGTCCATTTTATCTATGACTTACGCTGGCAAGTAAAAGACACAAAGGACCCTGATTACCAAATAATCCATAGGGGTCGTCGGAAGCCTCAATAATAATGATTGCCTCTGTTAAGGCCCCAAGCTTGGCTCCTCCTGTTGTTTCATTCAGCAGCTGTATGAGAAAAGACTCCTCCAGCTCAGGGTAGATGTCATTAATGATATATATTGGCACTGCTTTACTGCTTTCTCCTTCCAACAAGACCACATCTGACGAAGCTATACTGTAGTCTTCACCTACAGAGACAAAAGGTTTATTCCAAAATAAGGAACACTTCCCATACTGGGGAAACACCATCAAAATTTATGGATGTAACCAGAAGGCTTTTTAAAAAAGATTTAGTTAGTTAATTGGTACAGGGTCTCACTACACAGCTCAGACTCATAGTGATCCTCTTGTCTCAGCCTCCCCAGCAGTGGGATTACAGGTATGCAGCCAGCACAGTATGTGGTACCAGGGATCAAACCTGGGTCCCTGTGGTTGACACGCAGGCACTTAAGACTACCGAGCTATCTCCCCAGCCCCCCAGAAGACTTTTTGAGGGTATTAACTACATTTCTTCTAAACAAGAATATTTTTCCTTTTCAGTATCGCTACATAACAGAAAAGACTTCCTAAGAGTGTTCACATACACTCCTTTGCCTTCAGAGAGACATGTACATAGTCTGGAGTGTGTTTGTGTGCATGTGTAGTTATGCCTCTGCGTACATTCAGTGACAGAATTATTCATAACCATAAAATGTCTCATATCTAACAAAAAAAGAGAAATATGAAATACTTTTTGTTAGAACAAAGAGCAGAATTGGAATTCTGGTCCACTAAGTTATTTTCTTGCACAGATGGGGCACATCAGCACAGTTAATCATACAGCCAAAACTGACAGGCTCACACACAGCTGGACTCCAAGCTGCTGCTGACCCCCATGCAGGTCAGCCTGAGCTGTGTTTCCAGTCTTGCAGTGGGCAGGGAGAGGGCCCACTCCACCTGCTACCTCCAGGTGAGGGTCTCAGAACACCGGCTCCATGTACGCAACACCCATCCATGTGTGAGGCCACAGGGAGGCTCCAGGGGCTGCTCACCCGCCACGCGCCCTCATACTGCCCAGTCCTAGGTGCCCGGACTCATCACCTTCCCAAGCAAGGCCCAGGCCCAGCTGGTGTTGCCCACAAATCAGGCACAGCACGCCACCCCCTCACACCTATGTCCTTGAGGAAACCCTGGAAAGATTCTTACTTAACTTCTCATTGACAAATATCTCTCTAAACGTTGGAAATGAGCTGCAGAGAAGGTAGCATCCCATGCCTGCATTTGACAATGAAGCCACACTGCCTACTTAAATTGGTTGATGCTAACCACCTCCTCTTCCATATTTTACATCAATAAACAAGTAAGCGAAGAGGGCCAGAGATGAGGCTGAGGGGGAAGTGACTGCTCCTCAGCAGCCACAGACACATGACTTCCTTTCAGGACACAAACACATGCATGTAGAGAAAGCCAACGATGCCCAGAGCTCACTTTTCATCAGTTTGTGGGCATCTGGGTTATCACAGCTTTTACTATCAGCTTTCCCAAGTCTGGGTCAGGGAATATATCAATGCTCTAGATTTGTGTCCCCAAAAAATGCCAGAACCATACTGCTTTCTGGTTGATTTTTCTAATCACCTCTCTGGGTAACTTCATTAGTCAAGGACACGTGTCTTTCTGAGAGTTCCCTGGTCTCAGAGCTGTCTTTTCTTACCAGCAATTGCAGTTATTGGCACAGCTTTAAACTTCACGGAAACATCTGCGAAGGCCCCTCCTGTCCTAGTCACGTTGATGATGGGCCCCACGTGATTTTCTGCCACTCGCACCACCGGGGCCGAGAGCTGAAGAGTCCCAAAGGCATCATCGTTGGCGAGGATGATGAGATGCGCGGTGGCTTCCACCGGAGGCCCGAGGCGAGGTGAGCTGGGAACTGAAAGCAGGAGAGAAGCTGACACACCAAGCCTCCAGCGGCTGCCTGGGCATGGGAAGGCCTCGGGAAGCCTCACCAGCCACGCGAGGTCCTCACTGGATGTTCCTCTCTGCATTTATATTTTTAAAATTTGAATATGTACCCGTATTAATCCAGGCACTGGAGATACAAAAATAAATCACAAGTCCCTGCTTCCTGGAAGCTTATATTCTGTGGATTTTTTTCTTATAAAATTATAGCCAAGAAACAATGACCCTATAGGAACTGTTGAACATTTATCAAAGGGAAAATGATTCAAGTGTCATTAACCATCAATTTACATAACGTTACAACAGTTAATGAACTTACTGCAAACTTCTAGTTAGTTCACCAACATTCCAATTTAAAAATAAAAGCACTCTGCTTACAAAAGTGAGTAAGAAACTAACTTAGTCCCTTGAGCTTAGAGGTCAGCTACAAACTACCGTCACCCAACTGTGAAAGCAGAGCTTACTCCGCCTATCTAGCAGGATTTGTAACCTGTCACTGAAGGATCCTGTCCCTTCCCCTACCTTTTCTCCTCTTTGTTAATCACTGTTCTATTCTCTTTCTGAGGACAGCTTTTTTAGCTTACACACATGAGAATAAATATGCAGTATTTATCTTTCTATGGTTGGCTTTATATCTGATAATCTGAAGGACTAATAAGGAGACAGCATTATGTAATATGGCAACCACTGTTGCATTCCCACTACTTTGCTTAGTGAAATCTTGCATTGTTTCTAATGATACTTTTCTATCACTATTTTGTATTCTTTAAGAATAAAAAGTAAACAAAATTTACCGAAAATGTAACTGACATTTAAACTGCGGGAAGGGAAATCTGTGTACCTCGCACTGCCTTAGACATAAACTCATGTAAGATTATGTTTTCCAAGTTAGCAGCTTAGTATTTCCATACAAGTTTTATTTTTTAACTAGTCTACACCTAATGTTTTAAGACTCATTGCTGATAATAATACGTTTACAGATACTCACTTGGTCGATCCTGTACTTTCTCCATTAAAACAGCACCGAGCAGCTCAACAAACACGGATTCTGACCTTTCTGGTTCATCATCATCCAGAATCGAGACGGTGATTGCTGCTTCACTCTGATTGGCTCCGAAAAGAGCAGACCCAGTAGCAGATATGTAGTCTCTTCCTTGAGTTGCTCTGGCTAAATTAGGCGGAAAATAAGGTGGTTTTTCCAGATCATCTACTGTTGCATAGGAGACGCTGACTCTCCCCAGGAGGCCTTTCAGCCTGATTATTGATAATGTGACATTCTGGGTCACTTCCTCAACTGTCATAGGTCTATTTTCCGCAGAAAAAACGAATACCCCATAAGGATCGTCACTGGCCAAAACTATTAGCGTGGCATTGGTGTGAACTCCCAATGAGCCCCTGGAGACATTGAGGATCAACACTGAGAACACCTTATCCAGCTCGGGCTCTTCATCTGGCAGGACTTCCACAGTGATGTGGGCACGTGTCTGCCCAATCTCGAAGGTGACGTTGCCAGAGGTGAAGGCGAGATCACCTTCAGGGTCTGAGTCTATGCTCCAGCGCAAGGTGACCTGGGACAGAGCACCATGACTCCTCACCACCTGCAAAATATGTAATGGTAAAGTGTTTCAAAGACAGACTGAACCCACAGACTCAGACACATAGAGCACAAGGCCGCAGCACTGAAGAATTTTTAATCTAAGTTCTCAAGACCATAAGATTATTCAAGGCAAAGGAAATACAGCACATATCATTGAGAGCCTCAGAGGCTGTACAAGTGGAGGGCAGCTGAAGAATGATTACAGCTGGGCATGGTAGTGCACGCCTGTGATCTCGGCACTGAGGAAGCAGAGGCAGGAGGACTTCATGAGTTCAAGGTCAGCCTGGGCTACATGGTGAGTTCAAGGCCAGCCTACAGTGCTTAGTGAGACCCTGCCTCAGGAATAAAGAACAAACAAACTAGGGATTATTACATGAAACCATAAATTGATGGAAAAATGTTAGTTTCTAAATTATAGGCACATCTTATATGTAATTAAAATATAAATACAAATGAATCAAATATGACTAATACTTTATTACACTCAAGCGTATTTATAAAAATTACAATTATTGCAAAAAAGCAGTATTTACTTGATTGTAAGAAACAGATGTGTGACATTTTCTATAGTCATAAAATTCATTTTTAAGACAAATGATATTTTCTTTTACTTTGATGTATTATAATCAACCATACAAAAAAAAAAGCCACATTTGAACAAGGTGTAATAACACATTTGAAAAGGAAGAAATGTTTTTCCAATACATGAAGAAGGATAAATAACTTCAAAATATTAAAAAATAACTCCCAACTTCTTAGTCTCAAAAACAAATTTGTACTTAAAACAACTGCTAGCTAGAAATAAAATTATTAGTAATAATTTTATTAAAATGTGATCTTTCTTCCTAATTTATTTTTCTCTTTCTAAGTAGCTGTTCAATTAATTCTACAATAGTTTATTAAAGATCTACTACAGTAAGACAGAAAAATATGTTTGGGTGATTTTTTTATTATTTGTATGAAAGTGGAGGCCACTAAAAAAGCTTATAACAGTCTCCTTATTAATTTCTGCCGGAACCAAATAGCATGAGCATTCTCTCTCTCTCTCTTTTTTTTTTTTTTCTCTCTCTCTCTCTTCCTTCTGGGAAATCCAGCACAGGACTGCTGTACTTCACCCACTGCCACTTGTTGTAAACATGGAAATTGAAATCAAAATACTGAAAATCACTTTCAGAAAGAATCGAAGAATGTGGAAGCAGGGCGTGATGCCTGCCATCCCAGCTACTGGGCAATTTAGCAAGACTTGGTCTCAAAATAAGACAAAGTGGACAACTCTGGGCAACTCCTGAGTAGGGGTGTCGCTGAGTGGTCCAGGGCCTGCTGAGCATGCAGGAGTTCAGCTCAAGGTCCAACCCTCGGCACCACAAAAAGAAGGGAGAGAAAAGGAAGATGAAACTAAGATCAAAACACCCACTGAGACACAGGCTCTATGCTAATGACCAGGGCCTTTGCCAGTTAGGCAGGATGAATATCATGCTCAAGAAAACACTTGTGGTTGCATTCAGAGATTTTGGAGATGTTTGTTCCCACAGTCTATCTGATTCGCAGGAAAGTCCATGTGAGGTCGATAGTTATAGGATACTTCATTGTAGAAATCTAGACTTCAGAATAATAAAACAAATTTATACACACAATTAAGCACAGACAAATGCTAGATTATTGTTCAAATATCAATTTGTGGTATCTTTGCCAATGGACTCATTCCTTTTGCTTACAGGAAAGAAAAACAAGAAAAGATACCTACATAACGCAAAAAACCTTTTTTTTAAAAGCACACAGAGTAGGAGTGGAGAAGACTAGCACTCACACTTAACAAAACAGTGCTGTACCCATCTTCTGGTTCGGTTCCATTGACAAAGAGCGACTCGGGGCTAAACTCAAACACACCATGTGCGTGGTCAGAGGCGGCAATTGTCACCAGGATCCGGGAAGCCACTCCTAGGCTGGCTGTGGGTACAAGTTCCAACAAATGGCAGGAAAATGTTAGTCAGGAATTGACAAGGTGCAGGAAAAGCCAAGGAGCAACACTTTGAAAGGAGGTGTTCCATCCATGGAGGACACTCTAATTTGCTTTAGAAAGAAAGGTTGCTACATGCAGTCTTGTTTTCACGACTTCCCTCTACACTGGCACCAATGAGGTACACAAGCCGCCCCACACAGCCGCTCAGAGATACATAAGGAAAACTTGTTTTTCTTTTGCTTCTCTGTGAAAGAGCATATTCTTCACAAAGTATATGAGGAAGGTCTCCTACGACCTTCACCGGCGCAAAAGCCAGAGTGACATCCACCTTAGTGGAACAGTAATTCAATCAAGTTGAACAGATTCCTGGTTTCCAGTGTGTGTTAACTCTAAGTCTGCTTTCACATCATCTTTTGTATTTGTTTTTGTTTTGCAGTACCAGGGACAGAACTTGGGACCTTGCACTTGGCAGGCGGGCACTTATGCCGCTGAACTATATCCCCTTTACATCATGTTATTATCCATTTTATCTCTGCTAAACCCAAATAGTTCAATCCTATACTAAAACAATGCTAAGATCTAAAAAAAAATTTTTATTTTTGCCAAGAAATATACTCCACTTTAATTCTATATTACTGAGACAAAAAACAGAGTAACGTACAGGTAGCAGAGTAATTCATTACAGAAGTTAACAAGGTACTAATGGAAGTTAGGAGAGAAGCGGCAGGAGTGTGGCTTCTGACCCTGGGCACACCGACCCTGAGAAGTAGACAGCGGCTGCTTCAGCAATCAGGGTTCTGACTATTCTTTTCACATGTAAAAAGGATATCAGGGTGGAACACATGATCACACTCATGGGGGCTGGGGAGATGGCTCAGTAGAATAAGCACTTGCCAGGCAAGTGCAAGGGCCTGAGTTCAATCCCCGGTTCCACAAAAAAAAAAAAGACTAATACTCGTGTCTGAGTCAACTTCCAAAGACGTCTTCTTTTCAGCGTTCCCCCACGAACTGGTGATTCATGTCTCTCCATCTATCTGGCTTCTCATCTCTTTCCTATTTGTTTTAAGTAAATGCCACATATAAAAATTCGCAGTGCTTTTTGTACAGAACGTAAGCACAAGGTATTTAACATGAAAACACGAATGTTCTATTTATCTCTTTTTAGGTACTCAAAGCTGTGTAAACTGTTTTTCAATAATTATTTTCACAGATGCCATTCAGGCACATCAGTAAGACTCAGGGAGGCACATTAGGCTCTAAGAGAATCGAGAGCTTGGGCATGGGCAGGAGGGCTGCAACTCAGGCTGGCCACTTCCTAGCGCGGTGCCTGGGACCAAGAGCACATAATGCTTTACGAGGTTGCAGAGATGGTTAGTGAAATAAGAGGTGGAAAGGACGAACACATAGTAGGGTCAGTAGAAGTTAGTACTGCTGCCTCGGAAAAGAGACACTAAAACAAGAATAGGTACTGTAAATGGCCTCAGGACAGCTGCTTACCATGTCGGTGAGTAGCTGGGAGGAAGAGATCCGTGTCTCCATCACCACTACCACTGCCATCAACCCTAAAGATCTCAGCCACTGCACAAGAGACACGGGGAGCCACAGCCCACACAACATACATCGACACAAAGAGAAAATGAATAGTACTTAAAACATGGCAAGCACAGAGGGAAATGCAATCGTGTTCACCAATGACACATCCTTCCATTGAAAACAGATCAGTTTATAACACTTCAATGTTACAACACCAGGCAAGTTACTAAGCAACCATAACTTCATTCATTGGTTCAGGAAATACTCCGTGTAAACTACAGTTGGTAGTTCACATTCGCAACTATTTGATCATTTTAAACTGTTACCTATTCACAGCAGTGTAAATTATTTACTAACATTTAAAAAATGATCATGTGATATATAATATCAGTAACACACTAGGTCTACATGTCTATGATAATCACTCAAAAAAACTGAAAATTACAGAATGCATCGAACACTTCCCCAAGCCACACATTCAAACTCTCACAACATTGACCACCCTTAAATTTGCCATTGACCTTGCAGACAGGGCAACTCGCCAGCCCTGGCCGTGGGATACCAGCAGGAAAACCTGCAGCAAGGCCTCTCATCTTCCCCACCTATAACATGCTGCCTTCTATAGAAAGGTGGTAAAGAGAAAAATAAAATAGAAGAAAATAATATGGTAAAAATGTAGGCTGCTTTGGCCATCCACAAAGACCACAGTGAAGGCCATGCAGAAGCACCCTCAATCCAACACACCTGTACTCTAGCCAATATTTAGCCAAATGCTTACAAAGGAGGGCAGTTAGTTCAATTCCCAGTTCCATAAAAAATAATAAAATAAATACTAGAACTGAGAATAAAATATCATTGAACGGTTTTAGTGGCAATGATCTCATACAGATTCCCTTAAAGGACAGGTTTTTCCCTATGTTTTCTAGTTATATCTTTAATGGAGCTACTACATATTCAGATAAATGCATAAAGAAAATGTGGTTATTTATCAACCATGAAGCACTACTCTGCTAGAAAGGAGGATGAATTTGAGTCATCTAAAGGAAAATGGATGAACCTCGAGATCAGAATGTTTAGTGAAATAAATCAGACACCCAAGCTTAAGTGCTACACGGTTCCTCTTGCATGTAAATCCCAAATCCCAAATAAAGCACAAAATAAAAGACAGATAATAGGAGGGAGAGAAGTGGGTCCTTCTCAAATGGACAGGGATTAAGAGATGGAGGGAGGGGGGAGAAGCAGAGGGAAAGAGGTGGGAGAAGGAATGAAGGCGTGGCTGGACATCCAGCAGCTTGTGCAAAGGTGGAGAACGGAAGTGTGTGCGGCAGGTCAGGCCAGTGAACCGCTGAAAGAGCAGTGGAGGTGGGTGAGAGGTGCCCCAGAGGCCTCTGGGATGGAGGACAGCTGCAGCTCAGTGATCTGGTGTAGCTGTACCATTTCCTTTTCAAAGTTCAGTTACTTTGGGAGACTATCAATCCATAATAAAAGGGGAATAACACAACAGGCAATATTCATATAACGAAAGGAGATATTCCTAAGAATTCACCAAACCTCACAGTAAATTGAAATCATTGATAAAACTAATATCCAAAATTTATTAGAGGGATAGGACCATTCCTTTCACTAAGAAAGCAATGAGAATTGTTTGCCATCAATCTTAAGGAATTACTAACTTTACATGTGTACTCTCTAAAAATTAGTAGTTCACTGACTAAAAAAGTATGCCAGAATAGTTATTATAAAAATATTAAACAAGTGCTAGAGAGGTTATGGCCAAAAATGAACACGTACACTGTGTGTGAAAAGATGAATTAGAACAGCCACTGAGGAAAACAGTATGAAGGTTTCTCAAAATACTAAGAATGGAATCACCAAAAAGAGAATAAAATCAACATATAGCTATAGTGATATAGCTATACCACTCTGGGTATTTATCTGAAAGAAAGTCAACATACAAGACAGACATTTGTACCCTTGTTTCCTATGGAGCTATGTTCAAATTTGACTCAAACAACAAAAGGAATCAGTCTACAGACAACAAAGTAATAAACAGAGGAATGAATTAAAGAAATATGATATAATACACAAGATGGAATTTATACAGCAATAAAGAAGAAAGGAATCAGACATCTGCAGTGATGGAACTGGAGAACACTGTGCTAAACAAAGTAAGCCAGATATAGCGTGACCGGCATCACTCATTCTCTTTTCCATGTGGACACGAAACAACAATGAAGACATGACCCTAAGCAGAAGAGGCGAGAAAGAGGTGAGGGCAAAGAGGGCAGCAGGGAGGGCAGACAGGAGCAAAGCACCATGTTCCATGGGAGGAAGCATCCAAGGAGACTCACAGACTTGCTGGTAGTGAGCCAACAGTTCTTTTTTCTAAAAGTAAAGCTGAATTATAGGACACTTAAAAGGAACAACAAAGCTATGGTCATTGTAGTAAACAGACAGACAAACACAGGATTTCTCAATCACCATCTTACCTCCTCCCTCCAAGTTTAACAACTCAACTTTAAAAGACTTCTCCAGCTCAGGGATAGAATTATCAGTGATGTTGACAACAATGTATTTATATCTTTCTCCTGGTTGAAATTCTAACGTGCCAGCAGCACTCTGCAATGTAAATGAAAGATTTATTCATTAGATTATAGTCATTGAGTATTTGAAATTGCAAAATGAGAGTGTTCGTGATCTATCAAATTCTTATAAATCCTGAAAGAGAACCTAAGTGAAATATTGTGCAAAATTAAAAACACTTCAGTGGATATGACTACTGTGCACTACTCAAATTACATATCCTTAAACTAAATAAAGGAGACAGATGGACTTGAATTTTATTTCCTATTTATCAAAACAGTAGTTAAGGCAAAAGAGAAATCTGAATAGGTGACATCCACAAATGCCTGAAGAATTATTTCACTACAACACAAGAAGCTCTCTCAACCAAACACGTAGGACTATTAAAATTATATAATTGAGAAATTTAAATATCCTGGGAATACTAATGGTATTTTCATTCTGAGATGGAGTCTCACTCCATTTGGCAGTAATATTTGCCCTACTGTATTTGAAATTAGAATTCATAACATAGCATTGGCTCCGCCCTCCCTCTGCTGGTGGGACCCAGGTGACCCTGTGGGAAGAGTCCCAGTGATGGGCTCCATCTGCAGTGGCCAGAGATGGCAGGGAAGCGAGCAACACAGTAGGACCCTAGTGAGGGTGCACAAGATGGACTGGCGGGACTAATAGTGTCAAAAGAAAGAAGAAAACGTGTTGAGATGAACCAGCAGGGGGTCTTAGGTGACCCAACACTGTGGTTGGAGACAAAGACATGAGGACTAGATGTGGGTGGGTAGGGCTGACCCACCTTTTTGTCTTTCTTCTTTTCTTCCCTAAACAACTGGGAAGAACTCCAGCCACAGAAAACTAATCCCCTCCCCCAAATCCAGAGACCAAGATGAGACCCAAATGCAGCACAAAGCCACTGGCAATCATGGCAAGAGTAGTCATTTCTGGGATCAGACTTGGAGCTGCCACAAAACTACAGACACTAGAAGAATTGCGTTGCTTTATTTTTCTCTGTCTGATTGGTGCTCCTTTCTGTGTCCTGTTGGATTAGTGCTTCTGTCTGTTCTTCTTATCTTTGTTCTTTTGGTCCTGCTCTATTTATCTTTCTGTCTGTTTTCAGTGTGTGACTGTTTTTGTTTCCTTTCTCCTTTCTTCCCTTCCATGATTTAGATCTCTAGCCTTCCTTTTGTTTTACTCCACAAATCCTCTTTCTTTTGTCATTTATGTCACTTGATTTTATGATACTGTTATGAGAATAAACACTGGCCCTTCTCTTTCTGGTTCACTTTAATTATCCTCGGTTTCTCTTCCAATTCTCTCTTACGTCCTCCTATTATGCCATCCAATCTTATTCCTACTATATTTAACTTCATTTATCTCTCCATCACACGCCATCCCTCTTAAAACTCCACACAACTGGAAGAAAGCACTCTTATTAAATGGTAAATCATTGCATACTAGATCCTGGCACAAGGTAAGTGATATTTATAACTGTAGAACTTGCTCCTATGGTTAATGAGATCAGGGTAATAGTTACCACCGTTTGTCACTACTCAGGCTGTGACTGATTCTATTGTCATTCCTAACTGCACTACTTCAGCCAAGGTATCATATATCTTATAATCGCTTTCTGCTGTATGACAATATTGTAATTATAAGGGGTCATAACCACCACCATAGTCTAGTACTACAGGAGTGGATCCTGAGTCCAAATGACAGCAATTTCACATTTCTCATATACTGGGAAGGAAATTTCCTGAGATAGACCAAAAGCACCTTACACCTAGAAAACATCCTGAGGAACAGACATTCTTTGGGAAAGCCTCAACTCCAGAGATAAAGCTATCTAAAATAATAAAACCACAGTCATCAACACAGAAAACAAAATAAGCTAAAAACAGAAAGTGAACAGATGAAGAAGGAAAATCTAGCTCTAAATGCCCAGCCCAACAAGGACAATTCCTGAAACAAAGAGACAGGACATCAGAAGCCAGTCACTGGAATTCTCTGAAAAGATAGCAGAAGTGAGAAGCCAAATGGGAGAGGCCACAGCAAAAGAACCTATAAATGCAAAAATAAATGATGAGGAAAATGAAAGGCATTAAATCAGACACACATAAAAAATGGCCTACTAAAGTTTTTTTTAACAAAATTATTTTAATGACTTTAAGTCTTTTGTTTTTCATAGAAAGTTATTATTTTCAAGTGTTTCACCTTAAAAGGTTTCTTGAAATTTTAAATTTCTCTACAATGCTTTCTGTATATAGGTCTTGTAAATTTTGGGGTGAGATTTATCACTATTGCATATTTTAATACTTTTGTAACCCATGTGTTTTATTTTCATTCATCACCATGAAATGGAAGTATAGTTACTTTTCAATAAACACTTTTTAAAAATAAAGGAGCTGAGGAAAATGATGAAAACTATCAATACCCAACATAGAAAGGAAATAGAATCAGTGAAGAAGATCCAAACGGATATCCAAGAGATTAAAAACTTTATTGAAAGTGTATGAAGAGAGAGGTTAGAATATCAGGTTGAGAAGACAATATTGCAAGTCACAATCAGGAAAAGAAAGATGTATTAAAAATAGAAACCATGAAATATCAAATCTAACAACTATAAGATGAAACAAAGAAGATCAATATTATTAGATTGACTGAAGTCAGTGAGAAAGCTGGTGACAATGCAAAAACTATTAAAAGCCTCTTCACAAAAATAGTGGCAGAAAACTTCTCAAACTTGGACAAAGTATTTGGCTTACAAATAAATGAAGTACATAGAATGCAAACAGCTAAATCTACACCAAAGCATCTAATGATCAAGATTCCAGAAATTCAGCAAAACTGCAAATATTAAAAGAAGTGAGAAAAGAAGCAACAATGTAGCTATAAAGGAAAACCCACCAGAATCACAGCAGACTTCTCAACATAAATCCTAAAATCAAAGAGAACTTGGGATGAGATACTTGAAGCTCTAAAAGAAGATAATCTTCAACCTAGATTGATGTACAATGCAATTTTTTTTTTTTTTTTTTTTTTTTTTTTTTTTGGTGGAACCCGGGATTGAACTCAGACCCGAGCGTTTCCCAGGGAAGCGCTTATTCTACTGAGCCACCTCCCCGGCCCCCTGTTTTTCAAAATCAATAAAGAGATAAAATACTTCCAAGACAAGAAGTGAAGAAATGTATGAACATTAACAGAGTTCTACAGAATGCTCTAAAGGATATATTAGCAAGACAAAAGGTAAACGACAAACACTAGATGCTGACAGAACCTGCCAAGAAGGGCAAGCAATTAAACAGAGGACAAAGACAGGGAACTGATAATAGGAACATAACATGAAAAAGATAAGCCAATATGTACCACTTCTAATCATCGATGTAAATGACATCAACTCACAATCACAAGAAACAGACCGGCAGAATGGATCAGGAAACAAGATCCAAAACTACGCTGCATTCAAAAAACATTGTAAAAGGATGGAAAGCAACTCTCCATGCATTGCAACCCAGAGAAAAGGCAGGGGTAGTTATTCTATTTGTAGACAATGTAAACTTTAGGCCAAAACTCATCAAAGGAGACTAAAAAAGCCACCACAAACACCTTGCTTTCTGATGCTACAATTCAATAACCATGTTACTTATCATTTAACCAAGAAAATAATTAAAATTGAAAAGACACGGGTCATCTCTTTGCAATCATGGGTTTGTCTTATGGATACTGGCAAAAGAATTTGCACAAGTTAGGTAACCTAGTTATAAACTGATGTAGTCCAAATCTATGACATTAACATAAAATCTGTAACAATATAAAAGAAGCCCATGGCAAATATAAAGTATGAAAAAAAAAAAAAAGTATATGGTAGGTCCTGAGGTGTTAGGCTTCAGTGTAACCAAGAACCTTAATTTACATAAATGTAAGGGCCAAAAGGCATCAGCGCTTATTTCCCTGAGTCAGCAGAGACTCTCCCAACCCTCCACTAGATGCTCTGTGCCCACTTCACAAGCGCAAACGCAGCTCCCTGCGAGGCTCAGGCCGTACCTCGTAGTCCTCTGGGCTGGATGCTGTCAAGGCCACGGTCCGGAACTCCGCCGTCACCCTTCCCAGCAGGCCCTGCGCGCGCACGACCAGCAGCTGGACGGCTCGGTCCTCCTCCTGCACGGTGAGGTGAGGCTCGCTGCTGGCAGGCAGGCTCACAGCATCCTCTGGCCCGGGAGGCGGCTCTGTGGAGAACTGCAGCAAGCCTGGGGATGCGGGGTGCAGGACACCATAGTCACCCACAGAGATCGGCTTTGTTTTGCTGTTTTTTGAGCTGGGCTGGCTGATGCCCGGCCTGGTCTTGAACCCCAGACCACGGGCCTAAAGCTCCGTGGAGGATTTCTTACTCATCTCAACCAAGCTTGCTCCAACGTTTTAATCACCAGGCTAAAATCCCAAGGGCAGTCATGCAAAAAAGTTTTAGTGAAGATTTGCCTTGCATGCTCTTGACACAGATTATGTTTATATAGTTCCATGTTAAAAGTAAAAATATTAGGGGCTGAGGAAATGGCTCAGTAGAATAAGCACTTCCCTAAGCAAGTGCACAGGTCTGAGTTCAATCCCTGGTTCTGCCAAAAAAAAAAGGAAAACTATAATTTTCCTTGCTTTTACTCAAAGAAAGCTCCCAAAGGAATATCAATGAAAGGAAAACTGCATTTTAAAACATCTATTTTCAAACATTTACACATACTTGCATGGTATCTATGGAATTAATCCTCAGGTTTTTATAGAACAGGATTAATGAAACTGTGAAAGATCTGCAGCATGTTAAGGATGATTTAACTATAAAAATCAGAATGGAAAGTTCTCAGATTTCTTAACCTGAACATCTTTAATTGATGCTCTTCCTTTATTCTTTTATAAAAGAAATATGCTTTTTCAATTTTAAAATATCTGAATTCATTTAGATATCTATGATACTTTCCCAATTAAGAAAATTTCAGGTCATTTACACAAGGGGACAATGCGAACAGTCTCCAATATTTCTTTTGACAAATCTCTAGAGCCAATTTTATTTTCTTTGGCTACACTGCACCCCAATTGTTTTACATGTTGTTCTGCTAGTTTGCCAAATAAGTTTTTTTGTTTTTTTAACAACACTAAATATCATAGGACATGCTTAAATCCCTCAAGTCTTACACACTAATGGCCCTTTGTGGTGATGTTATACCAAATTATTTTGAGATGGGATCACCACTGTTATCCTGCTCAAAACAGCAAGGAACATTAGTCAACAACAGAGTCTGAGTATGTGGGTTTTGGGGGGAATATAATGGCTCAACTGAATTTTGTGCTGCAACTGGGAAGCTGTTAGGTGCCCTTATGTTTCCTGTTATGTGCTCTGTGTTCTCACCCTCTGCTCAAGGCTGCTAGCAATGAGTCACTGTCTCCCTCCCCTCCCTAATCTAATTCCTGTAAACATAGTCAGCTTAAGATATATTTTGTAGGGCAGGCCAAATAACTCAATGGATTAAAGCACGTGCAAGCAGGCCTAGAGGCCAAGGGCTTGATCCCTGGGCCTGCCATGCCAGCCCTGCACCCCGGGGCACCCTAGGACAGCAATTGAGATTGGGCCTGGTGGCACGTGCCTGTAATCCCAGCTCTTAGGAAGCTATAAACAGGCAGATCACTACATGTCTGATCTAGTAGTGAGACCCTGGACACCCTTCCCTAAAATATACACACACACACAAAAGATGTATCTTGTAAAAACAACTTGCTCAGCTAAGCCCCCACACAAGCAAGTTGCGCATGTCATTAGACTGTGAAAGACCCCTTCGTCATGTGATTTTCGCTTTAAAAACTCCTTGCTTCCCAGGCTAGAGGCAGATGGCAAGCATCCTGTCTTCAAGAACACAATATAAATTGCAAAGTACTTCAATTATGCAGATGCTAATATGCTGGCCTAATGCAATATTTTAAAGTTTTTTAGTACACTTTCATGCTGCTTTATAATATTCATCCTTGTACGCACAAGGTGATTCCTGACTGAAAGAATTCTGCCAGCCATCAGGGGAGGTACTTTTTCATTTTAAATAATACCACAAAAAACCTTGCCAACTGTGTGTACGCAGATATTGATCTTTATATTTTCTTTCAGATGCGAAGTTCCTCAAAATGGAGGCTTAGAAGGGAGAGGGTCTCTATCCTGCTCCAATCATTTGTGAAAAGCCCCCTCTTAGAAGTTCCCAATAAATCCAAGTGTACCGGGGAAGTGCCCCCACGGCAAGCGGCTCACCATAGGGGTGGTCGCTGGCCTTCACAGTGATGTCCGTGGTCTCCTTCTCAGGGTCGATGCTGGCGCCACTGGTGGGAGTCGAGCCTAGCTTCCCATCTCCAGGAACTGCAGAGACCAGGGTCACCCGGAAATACTCGTTGAGCTCAGGGATGTCATCATCAAGAACATATATATTCAAGACCTATAAATGTAGAAGTCCACAGGCATTAGGCAATGAGGCATGCAGAAATTACTTAACAGAAAAAAATAAAAAGCTCACTGACTGTGTTCCACTGAAATCACTACTTAACATGATTTTGCTACACAAAATTATACATGTGCATGTGTGCATTCATATAGAAAGAGAAATGAGAAAGTTGATTCCTTAAACTGTAACAGGTACTGCCATTAACTACCATTATCTGAAGGTTTGTGGTCTCTCAAAACTCACCGCTAACGTCTAGTCTCAAGGTGATGTGTGAAAGGTGGGTCCCTGGGGAGCGGCACAGTGTGCTGAGAAGGGGACCTGACAGGAGCTCATGCCAAGGCACGAGCTGAGTGACAAGATTCTCTTGTACAGTATCCCACTCGTGCACTGCTTTATATCGCAGATGATGTAGTGCTGCCCTGTGTGAGGATATTCTGTCGCATATTCTGTGTGCCAAAGATCCCAGCACTACCGACCTCAGGGCAGAGAGCTCCCAGTTAAAGAACTGCATGTTCTCTAGCAGCACGGAGTAGAGTAGCAAGAAAAAAACAACATTCATGTGTCCACTGCCTGTCCAAGAAAAATATGACTAACAATATTTTAGAAAGTAGATTCTATCACAGGCTTTAGAGGTCTGGCTGAAGCAATTAGTCCATAAAAGTTATGAAAGGAAGTAGAAAAGACTCATGGTGATGCTTTATGAAATTTAAAGAGAAAAAACAATTTCTCTTTCCTTTATAAATTGAACATGTTGTATCAAACAATGTCCAGCACTTCAACGTGGCTCTGGTCCCTGAGAAGCTTATGATTTATTATACAAGATGTGTGTGTGTGTGTGTGTGTGTGTGTGTGTGTGTGTGTGTGTGTGTGTAGACAAATGTTTAAAATGCAACCCTGGCAGCACGCAAGCCAAGGGACGAAGCAAGAGTGCCTGCAAGGGACCATCACCTGCTACAACTAAGGGAGTTCTGCGCCCCCAGCCAAAGATACAAGGGAAAATGAACAGATCTGAGACCCAAGTGGAGGTGGGAGATGCAGGCTTTACAAGTGAGGGATGGGAGGGAAGAATGCTGACTTCCTGATTTCCCCAAGAAAGCAGAATATCCACTGGAAACAGGCTAACCCTTCACGGGGTCCCCAGAACACGGCTACCAGAGCTCAGAACACCTGGAGAGCTACCTTTTTTTTTTTTTTTTTTTTTTATGTATTTGGCAATTCTGGGTTTCACTACACAGCTCAGACTCACAGTGATCCTCCTGTTTTCAGACTTCTCAGCACTGGGCTTACAGGCACGCGGACTCTGTGGCCGGCTCAGTGCACCCAGGGGCAGCGCTGGCACCACGTGAGGTGCTGGGGATGGAACTGCGGTCCCTGTGCTTACCTGAGCTTGCCTCAGCAGGTACTTTAGTCTGCTGAGCTCTCTCACCAGCCCTGGAGAGTTACTCTTAAAAATGTTTCTAGAGATTTTAATTCTGTAAATCTGATGAAGAATCTGAATTTAATTCTAATGTTCAATTTAGTCCCACAATGATTTTAAGTACTATATGGCAAGACCAACAGTTCATAAAGGAACAGTTAAAATGACATCTTATAGCCAAGTCAGATCATTATACTGAGAGGAAAAAGATTATCAAAAAAACATATAGAAAGTAATACTTTAAATAATTATCAACTGAAATGTTAGCAATAATTATATTACTAACTAAATTTGATTTACTTTTATCTCTTCCAAACTATATGAATGTAAGTTATAGAACAAGGGTTCTGTAATCTTTCTAATTCACTGTAGTTTTTTCAAGTGGGAACGTTAAAAATATACCACATCATATCACAATCATTTGATAAGAGCACTTAAAATTTAAAGACAAAAAAAAAAAGACAAAGCACTAGGATAAAACATATTCGTGCAAGTCAAGTCACTTCTGCTTTCTGGAGGCTTACTGGTTTCTTCATCTCACCTAAGATTAGCAAAATCTGTATCATGGATCCTCTTACAGATCACCACTGATGGCTTGTGCTACAAACTAATTCATTCCCTTCCCCCCAAATTCCTCACTCTTCCATGGTGTTAATTCTTCAATTTTTAAGAGTAAACTTTCTCTCCGCTTTATTATTTTCATCCACTTCAATTGTAGCACTCTCAAAATTGCACTGAGATCACTTAGCATTTGGCAGATTTAAGCTAAGGCGCTGGGCTAGCCCCAGTAACCTGTAGGCTATTCATATTTTAATGTAAAAAGGTACTGAGGGGAATATTCCAACACAGTCAACTAAAACAGTAGAGCTGTGACACAGAAGCAATGACACACTGACTGAACCCAGCCAGGGAGCCCGCCATTCAGTGAGGAGACCGCCTTCACAGAAAGACGGCAGGAAATGAGGTCATTCATACTTCTGAAGTATAGAAAGAGTACCTCAGTTCTCCAAATGTAATGTAAATGAAATCAAATTACAGTGGCATGAACTTCCCATTGGCTAACTGTATGGTTTCTCTCTATACCACTAATCATAAAAAACACATAATCATACACCCTCAAACTGTATCACTTGTATTATAATGGGGTGAAAGAACACATAAAGCCATAGCACTTCTGAATTTTAATTTTTTCTATTGCATAAACACTAAATATTTTACACTATTGCATATACCTGCACTCCTTGACCTTTCAAATTGCTACAGTGGCAAGAAGCTGCAAAGAAATTAAAGAACAAACATCAAGGACTGCTCTCCTTTCAAAGCAACAGAGAAGGCAGGGTTCACCTCAGATCTCTGCCAAGGAAGGAAGGTGATAGCACCGCTGACATTAGCAAAATCATCCACGAGGTAATTAATGCCTTCAGATTCGATCTGTGAGATGGTGTAAAACACATGCACATAGTCCAGGGCTCCCCTCGTGCGCTCCACCACACAGGAAATGGTGGATCCCTCCTCTGCAACCTGAAGTTGAACATAAATTAATTATAAGCGCATACCTACTGAATTCAGTGATAAAATTGCAAGGCTTCCATGAAATTCTTCTATTATTCATAAACTTAATTCTATAACTTTCTACCTCTTGAAAAGAAGGGGAAGCCTCTACAAATAGAACCAATACATACAATAAATGTTTAAAGTTTTTAAAATGTATTACAGTTGTAGACACACTGCCATTTATTCCCTCGAAAGACTACTCCTCACCTTGAACACATCTACTACTTTGTCATTCCTGTCGCTCTCTGAAGCAGTCCGGGAAGCCCTTTCGGGCATGGATTTGATTCCAGCTGCTCCACACCAACAGAGTCAATGCCTACTTTCCCTGGTCCTTTTGAATTTAAGGAAGAGCCAGGAGCCACATGGCGGGAGATCCAGAGAACATGGTGGATAAGGACACACCGTAATATTATTTGACAGAAGTTGCTAGAAAGGCTTTCAGGTGACTCAGGACATCAAGTAGCCACAGAAAACACATATTTTGACTACTAAGAAGTACTTACAATCATTTGAGGTTTTTCCCTTCCTCATTGATAGGGCTAAATAAAGCAAAAGAATCATAATCTTTCATTAAATGTACATGTAACTCATCCATTGATATTTCCTGTGTACTAACCACAGTGCTAGGTTTGATAGTTACAAAAGATTTTTTTTTCAGAATAATCCATAACCTTTTCTTTGGATAAGTGGAAATGTAGAGGATGACAAACTTGCAATTTAATGATGATTTTCAGCACAAACCAAGTAGGAATGGTGGTAAGAGGCAGAGCAAAATGATATTAGGAAAAATTTTCTGGGAATGAACAGCCTACCATGCAGTGTATTCCATGGAGGCATGTGGGGGTTATAGAAAGTTCCAAGTGGAAAGCCTTGAGAATGTTAACAAGGGGAAAATGTCAGATAAAAAACAGGCATTTTATGTCATGCTTAATGGAGTCTTAATATTTTTTATATAAACATAGAGGTATATATATATATATATATATATATGTATGTATATGTATATGTATATGTATGTATGTATTTTTTCAAACATGTATATAATTAAAAAGTTTATGGAGAAAAAGTTGCAGTCTTTTAAATAGACCTTTAAACTATCAAATTCTTAGGCTCTCACCTAATTTCATTTTGAGGATGTAATTCAGAAAAAAAAGGACTAAAACTGGACAGGCAAAAATACAAATTTGAACATACAGAATGTCACTGTCTCTCTCACATGCACCTTCAGTCCCACAGAGCCTCTTTGTGCAGACACCAGGGCTAGAGAAAACAGATTTGAAGGCTGTCTACCAACAGGCCTCATCAAAAGTTACCCTGGGGACAATGCCCTTGGGTTGTCCTTCTGTTCCTCTCTAGCACAGGAATTTTCTTTCCCCCAATAAATATATTCTGCTCTTTAAAAAAAAAAGTTATCCTAAGAGATTTAACTCTCTGAGTTTCACTGAGCCCAATAGCCCTCGCACCTCTATACTGCCAGGATCCAGCACTGGGCAGTGCTGTGACTCCTTCACCTTCCCATTGGACTCCCGGCACAACAAGCCCAAAGGAAGCAGGCAGTAGTTCAGCGACTCCCTGAGTATGTCTGCTGACAGACCTGTTCCCCTCCCGGCCCAACCGTCCCACTGCCAGAACAAGGACTTCCAGTCACTAGAGTCTAAGCACAGGAGTGGCAGAGGGCCAAAGGAGTTGTGGAGCGGGGGTCAGTCTCAGGTCCACCGCCTGCTCCTTGAGCCTGAGAGTTGGGGCTGTGGAAAGGAGATGCCAGGCTGGGGAGACGGCTCAGTGGAATAAGTGCGTCCTTGGCAAGCGCAAGGGCCTGAGCTCAATCCCTCGTCTGCCAAAAAGAAAAGAAAGGAGATGCCAGCCCCTCAGTGCTCTACAGCACACCAGCCTGTAACAAGCTGGCTGAGCTGGCAACATACCTGGATCTAGAACAGGCCTCGCACCTGCATCTGACAAGTTCCTCAAGTAAGACAGCAATATGGCAAGGCCAGGGAACCCAAGACTGTGTCCTCCTTGTGTCCTCCTCTGCATTGTGTGAAATCCTCGAAGCCATGCAACACAGGCTGGCAAGTTGCTGAAGTGAGCACTCTCTAAGCCTTAAGGTAATGGTGCTGGCAGAAATGGCTGAACCCCACAGCTAAAGCATGTCCTAAATCCAACAGGAATGAATCGCTGCCCCCTCCAGAAGGAAGTCTGATTGGGATCAACGCACTACTAACTGCTTTGCTGGAAAGTGCTTGGTTTTGGTCTCTGCAGTTTGCTGTTTGGAAGAACAGCAGCAACAGTTCTCAGTGTACCACCCGAGTATAAGCACCCTCCACCCCCATCGTGCTGAGCCCTTAGCAGCACTGTGTGCAGAGGAGAACCCGGCCTGTAGGCAGCGGAGCCTCGGCCTGATGTCCTGGCTGCTGACAGTCCCTTGGGAAAGGTCCCCCAACAGCGCTCCCCTAACAGCGCCCCCCTAGCACCTTCCCAAACATTCTTGGCTCCAGTCTGGTTTTGGATCCTCCAAGCCTGGGCCAAGGGGCTACACAACCGGGGCTACTGAGAGGTGCCTGTGCCTGCTCCTTGGGCCACTTCTCCCTCCACAGCCACTGCAAAGCTGAGCGGCTGTGTCTGGCTCTGCCCTCGCCCTGAGAGACACCAAGTGGGGCGGCAGAGAGGTGGCAGCCTCCTCTGGAAAGCACCAGCATATGGAGCCCTGTCACCCGGAGGCAGACTTGAAAGCTTCTTCTCGGGTTTGTCACAGGGCTTGAGGGAGGATCAAGAGGTTTAGTTTTAAATACACCATTTGAAATATTAAAATATCCCTAAAGAGAGACGTCAAAATGGCAGCTGGAGAAATAAAGGTGGAATTTTTGAAAGAGGACAGAATTGAGAACACAAATGTAGAAGTCAATGTCAAATCCTAGTAATTAAAGCCCTATGAAAATGGTACATAACTTATGTAGTTATACAAATGATACTCAGTTTGTTGATACAATGAAGTCTGATGATATTACAGATGGAGAAAAAGCACCAAGTACATGCAGCTCTGCTACCGCACTTGTTGCAAATAAAGCTACACAGAAACACAGGCACAGCTCAAGATCTCCTGTCTCCTGGTGGAACGCGTGAGCTCCCAAGCCGCGCTCCTCTGCTCCTACTGTACCAGCTCTGCCTCTGCATGGACAGCCTTCCTGCTGCTGCTGCCCAGGTTACACAACCGGAAGCACTCCCCACGCTCACTTTTGTTGGTAAACCTCACGCCTTTTTCAAGGTAACCTGCCACACACATTACAGCATATAAATATTGAACATTAAATAAGTATCATTTTTTTAATTATCTTTCTGAGCATCACTGTTTTGAGAAGTGTCGCCCTTACGCATCTCTTCCATAAGCCTCAGTGTTTCCCACCCCGTAACCTGGGACAGCATGGTGGCTTACAGGGACTCATGCCTAGGGCCTTGCAGAACTGACTGCTCCGTGGGTGAGATGCTGAAACCTCAGAGGTGAGAGAGAACAGGGTGAAGCGGCAAACGACCAGGGGCTGCATTCAGCCACCAGCGTAACTTCCATCCAGGGATGCATTCTGGCTCCTTCCTCCTGCAGGATGGTATCTGAGCAAGCACAGGCGCACAGAGAGTGGAGCTCAGAGTCCTGCTGCCTCTCAGCAGGCACTCTCAGCCTCTCCTTAAAGGAATGACCCTGAGCTCTCATGGCTTTGGGTACAGATTAAACAAGTGGCACACGTGGCATCCAGTGATACAGTAGGTGTTAAAATTAGCAATATAGCCGGGAATGGTGGCACATGCCTGTAATCCCAGCACTCAGGAGGCTGAAGCAGGAGGATTGTCGTGGGTTCAAGGCCTGAGCTACAAAGTGAGCTTAAGGCCAGCCTGAACTGCATAGTGAGACCCTGTCTCAAAAAGACAAAAAAATAAAAAATAAAAAATTAGCAATATTTCTTATTAAAGTAGATGTATACATGTAGTAACAAAATTTCTACACAGAAGTATTTTCTCACTTTATAAAGAAATGCACATATGCAAAATCAAATTTATACATGTGTGTGTGTGTGTGTGTGTGTGTATTCCTGTTTCTCAATTCTTTTCACAATAAAGGTGAATTTGCTCCATTTTTACACTATAAATTTTAATGAAAATGAATGTTTTCAACTAGTTAAATAAACCATTAATCTAAATAATCAGATATTCAACCCCTTCCTTTCCAACAAGAGGCGTGAGCCCAGCAGTATACTCAGGAATGTGTGATGGACTCCTACAGACTTCAATTTTTATTAAAATGGAGTATTAGGAACTAAGAATCTCTGTGTGTTTAGGAAAAAACAAATTAGTAAAACTTCCATCAAAATCTACACTGTACTGAATGTTTTTAGTTTTAAGAAGAAAAAAAATAAGCAAACCAAAAGAAACCCATCACCAAAGAAAGGGGAATACAAAGAAAGAACAATTCTGTGTTTGTATAAACAGTACAGTTAGGATAAATATTCAGTACTTTTGCATAATTCTATGAGAAGAAAGATTTGCACTACTAGTTTTTGGGCAGGACATTCTGTCTGCTCCTTGTACTATGGATAACCACTAGGAAGATAACAATGTAAAAAGTATTAATTACTAAAACTCTACTACAATTCAGCTTTAAAAAAAGGTATACAGCTACATTCTCTTAATTCATTGATTAGAGGCATCTGCTTTAATAGTGTTTGTAAACAGAATATCATGTATGCACCTTGTACAACAAAAAGCCACTATGAAAACAGTATGCAATGTGTTAATTATTGAATCTGTTCAACTAATTTGATTTGAAACTGTCTCATTGCTATTTGTTCTTCAATATAATAAAATTTAAAAGAAGAACCCCATCACTATTCATAAGCAATACAGTGTGCAAACGAGTATGCTATAAAGACTCCTGATTTAGTACTTCACTCAGCTATCTAACTTTATAAAGCTGAAATCAGAGAAGATCCTTCAAATGTCAAGCAAGAATCCATGAAAACACACCCAGGACACTCAGTAAAAATCTACCTTTCAACATGTATGAATTCACAAAGCAAAGACATTTGCCTAAAGTTTGTCTTCAAAAATATTTCAGCAAAAAATAAATAAATAGAACAAGATAGGCAAAAGGCTAATAAGTCAACAGGCACAATACATCCATAGTTCTGCCTTCTGTATTCTATGTTATCTATGAAAATCTTCGTGAAAAATATTTTCTAAGTCATATTTTTGGCATCTTGCCCTCCCTAAGTCAGATATTCTCACCCAAGAATGGGGCTCTGAGTTAAGAGTATGCATGCATTTTAGATAGAGCCAACGAGGTAATCTATGGAAAGCACTTTGAGAAACACTGCACCACAGAATACAATTAGTAATACAGAAGATGATTAAAGCATAGAGAACAAATACCTACAATTTTTCTAATATTAAAATAACCATTCTGTTGGCTTCAGAATTATGATATGAAGAAACATTTCAGCTGTATACATACAGGCACAACAACCATAACAATCTGTGAAACAGTTATCTCAGCCTTGCAGTAGAGTCAACATTACTACTGTTTTCTCCGCTGGGTCAAGAATTTGCCAAATCTTTTGATCACCAGAACAGCAGTAATAAAGGTAACCCACAAGAATCATTTAACAATTCGGTATTCTGAGCCATGAACTGTCCCTCACTGCTGAAATAGAAGATTAAAGCTAAACAATTAGAAAGCAAATTAATTTTTAATGTCATGTCATGCTTGGGTGATGATCTGTGATATCAGATTATATCAATATCACATAGCTAAAGGAATCTATTCACATAACATATGGCAGGCACTTAAAAACAGATGCAGTCTAAGTAGAATATCCTTATCTTCATAAAGATCTTCCCACTGTCTCTAAATCAATTCTCAAATCATGAATTTTTCATTTATTTATTTTTTTAATTTTTATTTTTTGTGGAACCAGGGATTGAACTCAGGCCCTTGTACTTACCAGGGAGGTTCTTATTCCACTGAGCCATCTTCCCGGTCCCAAATCATGAGTTTTAAATGTAAAATGTTACTTATGAAAAGTAAAATAATTAACAATTTCTAGAATTACTAAAGAAAGCAATCTCATTAATTTATAAGTATGTACATAGAATAACAATATATGGGGAGGCAACATGAAAATATAGTTAGTTCTGTCCCATCTAAAATCCAAAGCATTATCTGAAATGCCTTCTCAGGGCTCTAAAACACACAGGCTTCTGTTCAGCCTTTCAATTATATTTATTAAGCACTTGCTCTTGCCAGGACCTGCTGTAAATGGTAAGGAGGAGACATAAAAAAAAATGAGTGTCTCTCTCAATACACCAAGTAGGAAACTACATCATATTTTGCATATCTTTGTTATTTATTTAAGATGTAATTATACTATCACTTTAACTTAAATGTTACTTTATTTCATAAAAAATTTATGGAAAATATAAGAGGATAACTGAGGGAGGGGATGCAAGGATCTTTCTTGACTTCAGAAATGTTGAAGGAGTCAGACAAAAATGTTGAATTTCCAATGCCATTTCAATAGCAAAATGAAAAAGAAAAAGGGAGTTGACAGCTGTTTTTATTTCTTAATAGAAAATGTAAACATCTATAAAATATAACTTCTGAACACAATTTCAGACATAAAGGAAAACGACTGTTCGAGTCCTGATTACTCATTAAATTACTGAGTTCCCAAAAAGGCTTTTGCCTATGTTAGTGAAGTCTGTTGTTATTTACCAGAACACAAAAGAAAACTGAAAAAAAAGTATCAATAACTCATCTTAAATATCAGTAAAAAGCCCACTGCATGCTAACATCAACGACATATTGTTGTGAGAAATAGCTGTATTTTCCAAAATAAAATATAGTGACAGGACGATACTTTCATATTTTTACAAGGCTTTTTAACATTTCACTTAAAAGAAAAAAGATTTTTATTCTCTTCAGTTAATTTGTCTTTCTCTGTTGTTTTGGTTGACATATAAAGAAAATTCAGTCTTACATAAATAGGCAACCTGGAATAGGATTAAGATTTTAATAGTCTTCTGAGATGAATGTGGTTATTATTCTGCAATATTACATCAAAAATTTTCAAGTAGCAATTTCTGAGTTTCACTGCAATATACAGTTTCTTATATTAAAATACATTGGCCTACTTTGTACTTTGAATCAATCTTTTCCCAAGATTGTAATAATATGCAAAGATTATTTGGAAAATATTGTTTTATTGAGTTGTACAGTTTTTCTAAATGTTGACATACTTCATCTCACAAAATAATCACACTGGTTAATACCACCGTCAATCTTAGCTGAAAAGTCTTTTAAGTTCTGGGAAACAGCCAAGCTCACTTTGGCAGATCAAAGTGCTACAAAATTCAAATTTTCATTTGAAAGATAAAAATTTTTATTCTCGGTAAGCACTGTCAGTTGTTTTCCAAGTAATGAATGGCTCGCTCCATTTATTTTCACAAAAATGTCTACCAAATACTCTAGTCTGAAAAACTAAACTTTGAAATTTTTTCAAGTAAAAGCGGTATTCTATGGCAACAGCAACTAGCTCACCTTATGACTCAAAATCTGTATAAAGCACTTCCCTAAGACACCTACAATGTTTGGATAATAGAGCAGAAGCACTTTGTGTTTCTCATTTCATCACTGGAAGCAACCAAAAGAGAAAAATTCATGGGTCATATTTCATAGAAACAAATATTTTGACTCTTCATGAGAGACAGCTGTTAGGGAAATTAGCACTTCCCAGGCGATGTCTGTGTGCAACAAATGCTGGGCCCCAACACGGCCATGCAAAGGCAACAGAAGCCAGCGGTGCGGCCATCATTCCTAGGCAGCACAACACGTCAACAAAAGAAAGAGAAAATCATCTTAGTGTTTTTAATAAACTTAGCTTTGACTCTGCAGCCCCATGGAAGGGTTTCAGGAAATTCCAAGGCCCTCAGGCACACCTTGAGGATGACGTCAGTGAGTAATCAATAAACGCTGGTGGTAGCGGGAGAGATGCGCAGCGGCATACGCGCCTGCTTGGCAAGCGCAAGGCCCCGAGTTCAATCCTCGGTACCAAAAATAGATAAGTACTATTGGATTATTTTGCAGAATTCACACACATACAATATTTAAATGACAATGGAATACCCCTCTCTGACAAAACTAAACAAAAAAAGCGGATACAAATGAAGGACCAATCCTGAAGCGACGCAGAGCACAGGCCCGGCCTGTAAGTGAGACCACTCGGGCTGCCAGATACTGAAGTGACCTAGAGCGCAGGCCCAGCATGGAACCCTTCAAAGAGGCTAAGGACAAGACCCATTCAGCTGATTCAGGAGCAGAACATCTTGCCAGTGTGACACAAAGGGTTCACCAGCAACGCTGCAGCACGAAGAAGTGGAGCACAGCAGCCAGACCTAAGCCACACCCACCTGGAGGAATCTGAACTTCATAAATCAGGACCTGGTACTAAGGTAATAACTCTATCTAGGCTCTACACCAAAGGTTAAAAGTCAGTGGTACACAAAATGACAAAGAGAAGGAACAAAAAGCCCCGAGTCTCAGGCCCCGAGTCCACCCAGTGCAAATGCAGAGGACACTAGCGTAGAGGAAATTGGAAAGCACAAGCCCGAAATCTCTGAAATAATAGCATTGCAAGTAAAGAAACAACTGCAGAAAGGTATAGAAGAAATCAGATCAGAAATAATTTCTGAAGTAAAAAATGCAGTGGTAACTATAATCAAAGAAGTACTAAGTGCTTCTAAAGAATACACTGATTAAAAAGATAGAGCACAATATAAAAATGATGGAACCCCTGAATAAGCAATATAGGAAAGGAATGGAATATATGAAACAGATCCAAAGTGGCATACAGAAAATTAAAACCTCAATCACAAACTGGTAAATCCATTTGAGTGAAAGTGAAAATAGACTTTCTGACCTTAAAGACATCATTGCAGCTAGTGAAAAAGTAAGCAAAGATCTCTTAAAAACAACTAGGATGCAGGAAAAACTAATTCAACACTTGTAAGATGATGCAAAGATGAACAATGTGAGACTAATAGGCATCCATGAGAAGGAAGGAGTCAGTACAAATGATATAAAAAGAATCTGAGCAGAAGTAATAGCAGAAAACTTCCCAAATATGGGGCAACAATCTAACACACAGATCAATGAAGTACATAAAACTCTCAATAACATCAACCCAATTAAAATTGCTCCCAGACATATAATAATCAAGATCCCAGAAATTCAGCACAGGAACAGTACACTTAAAGATGCTAAAGAAAAGAAATAGATCATATTTAAAGGAAAATTTATCAGGATAACAGCAGATTTCTCTTCACAAACCATCAAGGCAAGAAGAGCATGGAGCAAAGTACTTCAAGTCTTGCAAGAAAACAAATTCCAACTCAGACTGACATACCCTGCAAAACTCTCTTTCAAGTATAATGGAGAAGTAAAATGCTTCCATGTCAAAGAACAACTAAAGAATTTCATGATGACAAAGCCAAGCCTACATAGACTACTAAATGATGTTCTAGAAAGGGAGCAAAATGATCACAACCCCATGAACGAGAATGAAAAGAATCCACCAAATAGGGCAACCAATCACAGGAGAATAAGAGGAATACAATAGTAGTCTCTCAGTTATTCTTATGTGTACAGCAGCAAAATATTTCCATCAGCACACTCTACAAATGGACTTCTCTTGCACCCTATGGGTCATGATTCCTTATGGGACTACAGGGTGGATTTCAAGGAAATAGCTGTAGCTCAGTCCCACAAGCGACAACTGGCCACCAGTAAGTGTCATGGTCATTATCCTTGTCCACAACACACTAGAACTTTGTGCAATATCCTATCCCCAAACTGTCAGAAGTGATGGTCATTTATTTGTCATTCCAGTATTTATTTTACGTTTTATTCTTAGTACTTCTTTACTATCATGAAAACTTTTTCTTAGTTCAAATGTTTTGAAACATTTAATTTTTAATTAATTAGTATTTAATTTTCTGAATATTGCTTAATCTTAATTTTTGTTTTAAGATTTATACTACATCTTCGAATTACAATTTATCTAAAAGACATCATATATCTTCTCCTAGTATTAGAAACTTTAAAAAGTATATTTCCATTTTCTGTTGACATTATATTACTTCTTCCTTGTCCTTAATACACATACACACACACATATATATGAAAAAATACGTGTATAACCCGACATAAGATTGGTACTGCTTCATAGAAATCTTCAATAACCTTTTAAATAAAGGCTCATCTAATATATTTTATATAGTCCTGCATAACTATTACTTTGAGAGCTCTTTATTGTCATCCAGGAGCATACTGTAATTTCTCATGCCTTTTGAATTATGCTCTTGGTTATTTCCTATATGGCACATCTGGAGGTATTAAAATGTTTAAAGTTTGTATAACTAGAAAATATTTTACTTTTAGTTTTCAAAGGTATGTTTGCTAAGTATAAAATTCAAAAAGGATGTTTTTTTTTTTCTTTCAGTCCTTTAATTAGTCTAGTTTCTTACACACTCGGTCTTTTTTATTTCTAATATGGAATAAAATGCTATTTAATTTTGTTCTTCCATATATAGGTCTTGCTCTACCTTGGTCTTAACCATCCAGCAGAAAAGTATAAAAATGAGGTACATAATGCAGGGCCATAATAATAAGTTGAGCTGTAAATGGCTATAGTCAACAACTTCTTCAGATAACTCACTATTGTTGTGAAATGCTGGACTGTGTTGGATTGTGTCGCTGAGTTCAGGCACCTAAGTTAGTTTAATGACAATGGAGTGCCCATCTTTGACAGGTCTAGACAAAAAAAGGGGGATACAAAAGAAGAATCATAATGTGTGTGTATAAACAGTACAGTTAGGTTAAATATTCAGTGCTTCTACATAATTCTATGAGAAGCAAGATTTGCACTAATAGTGGTTGGAGAAGATAGCATGTTGGCTTCTAGTACTGTGGACAACCACTAGGAAGATAATAAGGTAGAAAGTATTAATTATTGAATCTGTGATATAATTCAGCTATAAAAAATAAGGTAAGTATACAGCTGCACTCTCTTAATTCACTGATTAGGGACATCTATAATAATGTCTGTAAGTACAATATCATGTATGCACCCTGTACGATACCAAAACATTATAAAAAGTTTGCAATGTATTAATTTTCAAGTCTGTCCTGTTAATTTGTCTTGAAACTGTCTCATTGCTATTTGTTCAATTAAAAAAAATAAAATACAAAAAAATTTTGTTCTTCCATAGCTAATATTTTTTATGTGTATGCTTTAATCATTTTTTCTTTATAGTAAGTTTTGGACAATTTCATTTTTGTGTATCTCGGTATGATTTTATTTAAATTTCTTGTGCAAAAGGTTCATTTTTCTTGGAAATGTGGTATTATAAGTTGAACTAAATTCAGAGATTTTAAATCTGCCTACTGCTTTCTACTTTGAGAATTCTAATTATATGAATATAGAAAAAGAAAAAATAGCTAATGCTTAAAATTTTTGGTTTTACTCTGATTTTTTTCCTCTCTTGAATTTCTTATAGCTTCTTATTGTTTTTATTTTTTAAACAAAACTTATATCTGGTAATCTGAAAAACTAATTTGCACATAGCATCATGTAATACAGCAACCATTGTTTAGTGAAATCTTGTAACATGTATAATGCTGTTTTCTTCTGTCACTATTTTGTATTCTTTAAAAATAATAAAAAGTACAAAAAAACGAACAAATAAATAATAAAATTTAAAAAAACAAATGAAGGACCATTTTGTATCTGTATATACAAAAAGGTTAGGATGGATATACAGCTACTTTCTCTGAATTCAATGAGAAGAAAGATTTGTACTAATAGCATTTGGACAGGATATCATGTCTGCATCTTGTACTATGAATAAACACTAAGAAGACAACAATATGCAATGTATTATTATTGAAACTGTCCTACCAATTGATTTTGAAACTGTCTCATTATTTGTTTCTCAATAAAATTAATTTAAAAATAAATAATAAACAATGACTGGTGGTGATGATAATGACATTAAAGTGCTCAAATCACATCAAGATAAAAGAAGCAGTTCTGTGTTTCTATTCTCAATGTTTTCAAGAATGAAAATCCTGTAATCTTTCAGATAATCAAAGTTCGAAGTTGACCTTCACAGACTCAATATCAGTTTTCCTATATAAGCCACCTAAACATTTTTCTTTTCTATATAGACACTCTATTTCTACCCCATGTACACTTGGCAAAGAACCAATTTTATTTTCTTTTTCTTTCCAGCATTTTAGTCTAGGCACTGTGGCTTACAAAGGCAAATTCTCTCTTCTGCACTGTTACAGCTTAGGTCTAAAACGGAGCTCAAAGTCCCATGTGTTTAGAAGGTGCCTGGATCATACAAGCATGAGGCTGCCCTGCTCTGAGCAAGTGGGGTGCAGGTCACTGGAGGTGTCACGGGGCAGCTTCTTCCTTACTCTCCCATGACTTGCTGCTCTCTGACTGCGTGACGTAGGCAGGCTTTTCTCCACCCTCTGCCGCACCCTCTTTCCTGGGAACAGTGCACTAAGGCCTAAATTCATGGGTCAACCTAAACCACCACACCCCTCCACCACTGGTGCCACACATTTCCTCCCAGCGCTGAGAAAGTCACTAAGACAAGCAATGGAAGACTGGGCAGGAACAGACCGACAGGGACAGTCAAGTCTGCACACCGAGACATCTAAAGCAACATCATCCAGTTTCTACCAAGGGGATGGGCAGGCCGAGCCAGCACTGGAAACTTATCCATAATGGTCCTGAAAACCAGAGAAATACTGAAAACCTATTCCTTATTTTAGAAAGCTTTAAAAAGTTTGCTGGGTACTTTTTTTCAGTTGGTTGTTTACATAGTCTAAATCTAAATGTGTCTAGAAGCTGAACTGTTATATGCTCATTCATATGTTGATATTAAAATATATTATGTTTTTTGGTGAACCAAGGATTTAACTCATGCCCTTGTGCTTGCCAGGGAAGCACTTATTCCACTGAGCCATCTCCCTGGCCCCTTAAAATATATTCTTAACCCACCCCAGGTTTACTGAGTACCTCCTCTACTCCACTTTGTCTCAGTCCTACAGACACAATAAGGAGCAGTTAGATCTCGGCACACACACAGGTCTCGCATTTTTGTGACACAGATATAGCCAGTAAATAAGCAGACTTATAAATAACAAGAAGAGCTTGAGAATGTGATCACTGCTACAAAAAAATTAAAACTATGGACGGACAAAGTGGAACAAGCTGGGAAAGGACGATCCTTTACTTGAAGGATGATTTTTACTGGGACAACAGCTCTGGAGCTCCCAAGCAGGGTGCTGCAGGTGGAGAGGCTACCAGAACCAGCACCATGAGACAGGGACCTCAACAAGTCAGAGGGACACACTGAGTGAAGGATCCAATGAGCCCTTCCAGGCAGGAGTCGTGGGAAGGGCCAGATTGTGGCAGGCTAAGGGAGTCTCACCTGGAGTAACCTACAGTGGTCCATTGTCCAGATAAAAGTTATCTAAGAAGAGAGTTAATAATACTTAAGATGTAGGCAAAAAGACAACACATTACAAACCACAAGACGGGAGTTCGAATCCCAATCCTTCATTTATAACTTAGAACAAATAAAAGTTAAGACACATTAGCATGAACAACCACCAAAACCTGGACCAGGCATTTGGGTTGATTTTGTTTCCCTTAATACAAGTCAGATTAGTTACTTCTAATTGCAAAAGTTCAGATATGGAGTGTAACAGTTCATATGCACTGCAGTTACACTCCAGGTTATCTGGAAGGCAAGTAAAATTAATATATAGCAGGTTTTTGATGGCAGAATATCCACATCAAGGCACTATTGCTACAGGAAACATATTCCTTTGCTAAGCTGTGAGTCTGTGTGATGCTCACTGTCCCTGGTATAGGGTACTCTACTACTATCAAGAAGGCCACTCTGGGAGGATGTCTTATGATGGTGGCCAGAGGAGCATCCTACATAGCCAGCTGTCCCGGAGCAAGCGACTGTAAAGCCTGTGACCTAGATATTTTTCCAAGTTCTATTCATTTCTATTTTTCTTTCCATTTTTATTAGTGCATATTAATAATATGGAATATTGAATTTCATTGTGACATTATCATATTCATACTAAGAAACACATCTTGATCACACCTCCGGCCTTTTTTGCACAACTTACGTACACACCCTTCTAAACCTAGTAGAGTCAACCTGCCAAAGAAAAGGCTCTCTTGTTTCCTGGCAGCCTTTCACAGCCACCAGCCTGCCACCGTCTCATGCAACACCTGTGCAGTGGTGCACGGGGTCTCCAGTTACCATGCAGGAAACCAAGATGATTATGAATCTCTGAAAAACTTACAAAGAACCAATAAGCACAGTATAACCATCTAATGAAGCACACTAGCCAAGAGGGATCATAAGAAAGGCATTTACACCCAACATAGGAGAATGTTGCAAGTACTGGTTTCACATATAGAAAAAAACAACCCAAGTCACATCACAGATGACAAAATTGCATCTGTACTTACTTATAAGAGTCAATATATATTAATTCTCTTACGTGGTATATCAAATAGCAGCCAAAACTAAATTACATATAGCATGCAATTATGCAGCCTTTTGAAGTGCACCCAACTTTAAAGCTAATTGCTAAGGTCTGCTGACTGGTTGTGACTTCTGTCTTAATGCCTTCATTAAGCTTCTTTAAGCTGTGACCTCATTGGCACAGGACTGTAATTCACCTCTGCAAATGCTGGCTCTAGCACACTTCCGGATCTAGTGCTGAGGCCTGAGCAATCTCACCAAAAGAGGGAGAGCTCAGCCCCAAGCGAATCCAACTAACGTGAATTTCTGATTCCCAATCTCTAAGCTCACTGCTTACCTCTGGGATACAAGCTCCTGTGAAACCGAACAGGCCGTTGGCATTGTCACTCTTCTGTATTATTAATCTTGCTGTGGTATTTTCTTCAGAAATATGAGCTCCTCCATACGCAGAGACTAATTTAAGAAAGAATAATTCTTCTCCTTCCTCTTCACTGTCATCCCTTGCAGAAACGATAAATGATTTGTTAGTTTCTCCCTGCCTAAACTCCAGATATCCAGAGATGGGGTGTAAATCACTCTTCGCGGGCATAGTGTGAAGCTCATAGATTTCCTCAAGGGTCAGTTTCCGCTCATAGGCCCTCACGTCCTGCATCACTCCTGTGAATCTGTCCTGGCCATTCGTGCCGGCCCCAATCCTCAGTATTCCAGGACCTGAAATTACATGAGGGGTTAAGTGCAACAATATCCACAACTAAACTATGCTAAACATCACCTGTGACTCGAAAAATAGGACTAACTTAAGAAGATACTTTTTTTTTTTTTTGTCTTTTTGAGACAGGGTCTCACTATACAGTTCAGGCTGGCCTTAAGCTCACTTTGTAGCTCAGGCTGGTCTCCAACTCACAACAATCCTCCTGCCTCAGCCTCCCGAGTGCTGGGATTACAGGCCTGCGCCACCATGCCCGGCTTAGAAGATACTTTTGATGTGTAACACTTTTGCGTTACTACCATACAGCCAAATAAAGGTTACTTTATTTTACACTAAAACAACTAAAGTAATCTCTAGTGTTTATGATATTTCATACTACAAAAACTGGTATCTGCAAATTAAATGATGTCCTTAAAAGGATTGTCTATCAGTCTGATAAATGCATTTGACAGAATAACTAAATGGATACATACATACACACATGTACATTTAGTTACAGATTTCTTTTATAATATTTTTATTTTTATTTCATTTATTTATTTATTTTCTGTATTTTAGGGAAGGGTCTACAGGGTGTTTAGGATTTCGCTACTAGAATGGACTCATAGTGATTCTTCTGTTTACAGCTTCGCAAGAGCTGAGATTACAGGTGCACACCATCACACCCAGTCTCAATTGCCATCTCAGCACACCCTGGGGACGGAACTAGCATGATAGGCCCAAGGATCGAACCCCTGGCCCCTGAGCCTGCTTGCAGGCACTTTAATCCACTGAGCTACTTGGCCGGCCCCTTGTATTTTTAAAACAAATTACTCATCTAAAATTAGAATGACTGAGTTCAGTCATAATTTTAAAATGACATTATCATCATCATCATCTGAGAACTTCAAAGCTGAATGAATTAGAAACTCATCCCACGTTAGAGAATTCAAAAGACAAAGTTTCTGTGGATTACACATATCTTTATAATAGAATGAATACAGGAATAGAAGTGTTTCTTCCCAAAAAAACGTATGTAGCAAATAATATGTAACATATAACGTACATGCGCTGTGTGGCTCTTCTAGGGCCGTCACATGTACACAGCACATTACTGCCACAACTGCTCCCAGCCTACTGTGGAACCGACCTTCCTTCCCTTCCTGTGCAGATGACTGCTGCAGCAGAACCCCCAGTCAGATGTGATGTCCTGGAGTTGCCCCTGTGAATTACCCAGCACATGCACAAGTGCCCCTTATTCTCATAAAACTACATGCCCTGAGTTTGATCAGTCAGGACTCTATATGGCAGTGATAGCAAACGCATTAGAGCTTTCAGTTACGCAAACAGCCCACGACAGCATGCATGCCATAGGTCTGCTACCACTGCTATCTACTCAGGCTACAGAAATAATCATGTCTCGCTAGAGAGATAGCTCAGCGGACTAAGCACCTACTTAAGTAAGTGCACAGGGACCGGAGTTTGATCCCTGGTACTGCATGCTGCGCTGGCCCCACCTCCCAGCACACTGAGCTAGAGACTGAGTCCGGGTGTGGTGGCACACACCTGTAATCCCAGCGCTGGAGAGTCTGAAAACTGGAGGAGCACTATGAGGCCGAGCTGTATAATAAGAACATTACCAAATACATTTTTTAAAAAAGACCATGTCTCTTTGAATTTTATTTCCATAATGCAGTAAAAGGTACACTGACTTGGATTTAACAGCTTAGTTAGGTTTAAGTCTTGACTCTCAGCTTCCTATGAATGCTGCCTAGTGTAATTATCATTTTTTACCTCTATTTGTTATCTATTGAATATACAATGAATTAGAGTGAAATTGAATTTTAGAAATATGTAAAAACAGCTTATAAATGCAAAATACTATACAAATGAAAAAATTTCTAAATGTTTTCCTTCTATCTCACTAATCCTCGGAAACAGTATTCCTCAGTGATCAACCAAAATTAGTATTTTTCAGTGCCAACCACCTCAGTTACAAGCCAGTTGATTCAAAATAAGAATGTCATAAGGATAACAGCACAAACTATAATTTCTTTGTCCATTCATCTATTAAACAAACAGACTGATTACATATCTCGGTGTCCTGCTGCTTTTCCTCATTGCTGGGACAAAAGACCCCAAGACCACAACCAAAAGAAAGGGAAGTTTATTTGGGGTCACTGTCTATAGAGGTTCCAGTGCCCACCTGGCAGGCTCGAGGCAGAGCAGCAAAGCACAAGTGCTCGGCACAGGCGAGCCGATGACGAGGGATGCTTAGCACTTTTTCACCGACTTGGTGCACAGCCTCTGTAGAAGTGCTTCAGGTAATATACAGATTTTTTTAAATCAGATTATTTTCTACAGTCCTTATATATTTTGGAAATTAATCCCTCACTGAATGAATAGCTTGCATGTAGTTTCTCCCATTCTGTATGTAGTCTCTTCCGTATGCTGATAGTTTTCCCTACTGTACAGAAGCATTTTGTTTGAAATAATCGATTTATGTTCTTTTTTATGTTCCCAGGACTTTTGGAGCTATCTTTTTTTTTTTCCAGACCATTGTCCTGAACATTTTGCCCTGTGTTCTTCTCAGTATTTTCAAACTGGTGGGTATTACATTTAAGTTTTAACTATTTTTATTAAACTTTTTAATGTAGTGAGAATTTTTCTTCTGCACATGGATAGCCAATATTTGCAGCATCATTTTTGAAGACACTTTCCTTTGTCCAACATGTGATCTTGCAACCTTTGCAAAAAGGCTATGGACAGACACACTAATCTCTGGTTTCTCTATTCTGTTCCACTGGCATATGCATCGTATTTGTACACATCATGCTGTTGGATTACTATCAGCTTGTAGTATTCTTGAGGGCGAATGTTGTAATGTCTCCGTCTTTGTTCTTTTGGTTCAGCATTCTTTAGGCTACTCAGGATCTTTTGGAGTTCAAATTTGACAAAGGTTTTTTTTCTATGATGAATGTCATACATATTTTAATAAGAATCACGTTAAATCTATACATTTTTGGGTGGTATACACTTTAACAATATTAATTCTTCCTATCCATGATCTTGAGGTGTCTGTTTGTGTGTAAGCCTTCAAGTTTTCATCAGTGTTTTGTAATTCTCGTTGGAGAGATCATTCACTTCCTTGGTCAAATTTATTCCCAAAGTCTTCTTTAAAAACACACCTCTTTGAATGGGAATGCTTTATTGTTGTTTTCTCACCGTTTTCATTCTTGAAAATGAAGCAGTTCATTTTTGTGTATCCTCAGTATCAGTCACACAAAAAGGCTACTAATTTTTGTATGTTAACTTTATTCATCACTTTTAACGAGTTTTTGTTGTTGTTGTTAGGGTTTTTGCTTTTTATTTTTGTGAAGTCTCATATTTTTGACATAAAAATCACAATATCTGTAATCAAGATAATCTGACCTTCTTTTCTATGTAGATCTCCTTACTATGTCTAATTTTGTTGCTCTTGTCAAGACTTTCAGTACTATTTTGAATAAGAAGGGTAAATGTGGAATTCTTGACTTGCTCCTGGTCTTAGAAAAAAATAAGCTTACATTTTCTCTATCCAGCATGACATAAGATGTGGGTTGTCATAAATTGTGTAATTTATTAAGTTTAAATACTTTTCTTTCTTGGTTTAATTTCTTATGAGTAGTTTTTCTATATATCATTATGGAGGGTTTTTATGTATTTAGTACAGGGTCTACAGGGTATACAGGGTCTCATCATGTAGATTGGACTCATAATGATTCTCCTGTTTTCAGCCTTCCACGTGCTGAGATCACAGGCAGGTGCCACCACATCCAGTCTCAACACCATCTCTGCAAGCCCTGGGGGTGGGGCTGGCATTGCACTCCGGGGATAGATCCCCAGCTGCTGCACTCTGCCTAAACAGGACATCAGTTCACACTTCCAGTCGGCCCCTATTGACGGAAGAGATACTGAACTTTTCTGAATGGTTTTTCTATTAACATTACCATATATATTTTATTCTACTGATGTAATACACTTAGCAGTTTATATATGTTGAGTCATCCTTCCACGTCTGGGATAAATCCCTCTTGATAATGATATATGACCTTTTTATGTGCTGTTCAATTCAACTTCCCAGAGGATTTTGCATTTCAATTCATTGCAGGTACTGGCCTGTAGTTTTCTTTTCTGTGTATTTTCTTGGATGGTTTTGACATTCTGGTAACTCATGTCTCATAGTGTGGAGAAAGAATCCTTCACTTTTAATTCTTTGAATAGTTTGAGGATAATTGCTATTATTTCTTCTTTAAAACTTTGATAAAATTCAGCAATAAAAACCTTGGGCTTTTCTTTTCTGAGATCCTTGTCTTTGTTGGTGGCATGTTTTGGGATTTTTGTTTTCTTTTTCAGACAGGGTCTTACTATATAAATCAGGTTGGCCATAAACTATCACCCAAGCTATTCTTGAACACAGAGATGCTCCTACCTCAGCTTCCTGAGTGCTGGGATTACAGGTGCCCATCACATTCAGCTGCACACTTTCTATCACCAATAAAATCTCACTGCTTGCTATTTAACAGTTTACTTTTTCTGAGTACTCTGGTTCAGTTTTGGTAGGTTTTATGTGTACAGCAATTTTATTTTTCTAGGTTTTTCCAATTTTGGCATTCAGCTATTTGTAACAGTCCCTAATGACTCTTGGTGCTTTTGCAGTATCATATGTGAATTTTCTCCTTTCTCCTCTGACTTCATTTCAGTCTTTTTCTGTTTATCTTTATTTTTTAATATGAATTTTATTGAGAAAGTAGCAATGAGACAGTTTCAAAACAGGTTAGTAGGACAATTACAATAATTAATACATTGCATATTGTTGTTTTCGTACTATTTATTCAGAGTACAAGATGCAGACATGATATCTTGTCTAAACACTATTAGTTCACAACTTTCTTCTCAATGAACTAAGAGAAAGTAGCTGTATATCTATGCTATTTTGCATATACGATATATATTTTTCCACTACAAATGGTCCTTCATTTATATCCCCCATTTTATTTACGTCTATCAGAGATGGGTATTCCATTGCCATTCATATATTGTAGGTGCAAAAATAATCCAAGGTAGTCCAGTAGTCCATAACAGTAGTGGGTTATCCACATGACTGGCAAGGTCAGAAGTTGTTGGCTTGAGCCTTTGACAGCTCAGCATACTAATATGCTTTACTTTTTATACCTCATTTTTATACTTTTCTGTTGGATGGTTAAGACCAAGATAAAGCAAGACCTATATAACAAGAAATATAATTTTTGTATCTGACAAGGTCAGTCAAATCCCCTCAGAATTTACCCTGAAACCCTGTACAGCACCTTGTGGATCTTTTGTCAGTGTCAGCCATGTGGATGAGTCATGGCCATTGCTTGACCAATTTTCTCTCTGTGAAAGCCTGAGAGAATGTTTTCTCTCCAGGTGACTCTTCTTAGGCACACGCTACATCATCGATCACCTTCCTCTGTGGCCCCATAATCTCCTTGTCAGAAAATTTGGGACACCACTGAGCCACAGGATATTACAGTATAGGTTCTCTTATGTTCATCTTTAAATATATATATATTTTATTGGTCGTCCCTATCATGTTTTTAGCCTCTATTTTGTGTATTTCTTCTCTGACCTTTATCTCTTCTACTAATTTTGGGTTTGGCTGGTTCTTGCTTTTCTAGTTCCTTGAGTTTCACCACCACACACTGCCTTCAGCCCCCACAAGGAAGCACTTGGTGCTATAAACTTCCATCATAGTAACTACTTCTGTTGCATTCCATAGGTTTTATGTGTGAGTGTTTCACCATTCTTTTAACAATTTTTAAAATTCCTCTTTATTTCTATTGGCCTTGCAAGAGAATGCTACTTAATAACCATGTTTTTGTATAAGTTCCGAAGCTCCTCTTGTTAATTTCTAAGTTTATTCCATAATTGTGCTCTGGTAATTGTGCTCAATAGTTTCAAACCCTGGGGTCTTTCTTCATTTCTGTACCTCCTCACACACAGTCAATCCAGAGAACAGCCCGTGTGCTGATGAGAATAGCATGTGATCTGCGAGACAACACAGTCTTAAGGGTCCGTGTGGTCCATGGTGCATTTTAAACTGACACTCATCTGTTGATTTGGGAAGGTTGGAAGAAAGGATTTCCCTTTGTAGCATCATCCTGTTCAAACTTCACAAAACTAACAGAACTGTCACGTTAGCAATGTCTGCACTCATCAAGCTCCACAAAAAGCACTTTGCAAGTGTTCCGTGCTCTGGGAGCTGGTTGTCCCTGTCACAGACTGGGATCTTGGATGTGGCAGGTCATGGAGCCACTGACATCGGTACGTCTGCCACCTCCTTTGCTGCAGATTCATCCAACATTTCCAAGCAAACTTCTGGGATGCACTTTCAGGACTGTCCCCCAACTGGATGTCATGTTTTGGGCTTGGCAACTGGAAGTATTACTTTTATAGGAAGCCCGAAGAGCACTAATGTTTATACAGGAAACATCAAACTCCTTTGACTTTTTAATTTATTACTGTTTGTCTCAAAGAATTCTTTTGGTTGAGAACTTCTTTATATTCAATAGAAAAGCCACTTAGGTTTTGATGGCCTAAAGGCTTTATTAACTGCTGCATCTCTAAAAATAATTCACACTGAGTCCGAAATGTCACCCATTAGTCACAGGTACAAAACCCAACTCTATATATGAATGATCCTATTTCCAAGTAAAGCTCCTATGAACTTTTGACTTCTACTTCTCCAGAATGACTTTTACTATTACCATTTCCTTTGTTACTACTGCTATATTCCAAGAAGGTGTATCTTTCCTTCACAAGAAAGTCCAGAGATATAGAGAGCCCTTTTCCATCCTCAATGTGGCCCATGAACTTTATATTTGTGACCCCATGGAAAATGTATTGGAATTATAGTGAGTTAATTCTGATCTACAACTTCCAGTACAACTCGTGGTGTAGGTAAGAATTCCACATCCAAAATAGCGTGGAGCAAAGGGGGTCCCACCACAATGAGCAAAGGCTTTTACCCAGGACCAGAACCCAGATTTTATTCATTCATGGAGAAGGGACTAGCTTGAGGATGAGTGACTGCGAGAATAGCAGGAAGTAGGTGAGCTGGACTAGGTAAGAGGCCTTCATTCACCTCTGCAATATGCAAAGAGGATATATACAGAAGGAGAAATGTGCATTACACAATTGAGATTGTATCTAATGATTTGGGTTCAGTGCTTCAGCTCTGATGTGTGATCTTCCAAGACCCAGGAAATTAGAGCCTCTATCTCGAGGCTCCATCCCAGAGACAGTGTGGAGCACTGGCTCTTCCCTCTGCCTCTTCCCAGCTAACTGAAAGAAAGGTAGTCTCTTGAATAAATGGGGCTGGGGAAGACTAGCTTTCTACATGCCAGCAACTAAAACTAGATCCATGCTCTAAACTAAGTTCAAAATAGATCAAAGATCTAAATGCAACCGAGGAGATGGCTCAGTGGAATTAGCGTTTCCCTGGCAAGCTCAAGGGCCTGAGTTCAATCCCCGGTTCCACCAAGACAAAAAAAAAAAAAAAAAAAAAAACTAACAACAACAAAAAAAATTAGTTGGTGGGCCGGGGAGATGGCTCAGTGGAATAAGTGCTTCCCTGGCAAGCGCAAGGGCCTGAGTTCAATCCCCGGTTTCGCCAAAAAAAAAAGATCTAAATGCTAAAACAGAACTACTAAGTGTGCTGGAAGACAGAATAGGTAAATCTTTTGAAAACATAGGTGTAGGAAGAGACTTCATGAATGAAACTCAGGTTAATCAGGAAATACTAGAAAGAATTAACAACTGAGATTTAAAAAAATTCATCTTATTAAAAAGCTTTTGCACAGCAAAAAAATTACTAATAGAGTGAAAAGACAACCCACATAGTGGGGAAAAAATTTAGCCAGTTGTCCCTCAGGCAAACAACGTCTTGAACATATAAAGAATTGAAGTCAAGCAGACTTCCCCCCCAGACTTAAAGATCCCATCCAAAAATGGGCATCTGAGATGAATTACACACTTCTCAGATGACAAAATACAAACAGCAAATAAATACACAAAAAAATGTTCAACATCATGGGTCACCTGAGAGATGCAAATTAATGCTGAGATCCCATCTCGTCCCAGAAAGAATGGCTATCGTCAAGAAATCAACTAATAATAAATGCTACAGAAACTGGCGGGGAAAGGAACCCTTTTCCATTGCTGGTGGGCATGTAAACCAGTACAACCAACCATGGTGGATATTAGAAAAGCAGGAGTAGAGGTCCCGTTGGACCCCACAATTCCCTTTCTAGGCATGTGCCCAGAAGAACTGAAAACATCATCCTGGATACACTTGGATTCCTCAGTGTAGCTGCACAGCTTACAATGCTCAGATACACTACACTGATACCCGCTTCTGTACCTTTGCTCATTCTTTGCCTTTTTGGCATTCTTCATCCTTAATACACACAGAAGGAAAAAGTGTCCCTTATTTGTAATCTTTCTTTATCCTTATAAAATAGTGATCTGTTTTGCAGACCTCTCTCTCTCCTATAGCCTATAGTAGGTCCTTTAGTGGCAACGACTTCACCTGATTTACTTCCGCAATATTTAATGCAGATTTTATCAGGGTCTTGTTAAACTAATACAAGACCAAAGGTTTTATATTGCTGCTATATTTTTAAAAGTCAAAACTTTAATTAAGGATTTTAAAACATGCAAAATAGCCAAGTCGTACTTGTGAACAAGACACTTACCATCTGTTATAGCTTCTCCTTTAAGACTCTTGATTCCTCTGGGCATTGCATTTCCATCCAGGTAGAATTCAATTATGCCATCATCCAGGATAATCAGAAGATGAAGCCAAACACCTTCTTCTAAATATTTCATGACTGTTGACTTGGCAATGTATGTAGCATTGGATCCCAAAGTTTTATAATGAAGGGAAAGTGTCACATGGGATTCATTGGTTTGAATTTTTACCCCATAGTAGATGCTTCCATTACCATCATCCTTTGCTATCACAAACCCATTTGTTCTAGCACTAGGCATTACCCAAGCTGAAAACGTAAAGTTTGCAATGGTGTTATTCCTAGAAGGGTGGTATTTCGGATGAACAGTTCCAAACGCACCCTCTAGTCCACTGAAATACAGAGCGTCTGTTCCACTATGGTGACGTCGCATGTGCGGCTGTAACTGCACAGAACCAGGGAAAATTCCAACCAGTAAAAAGTCCACCATTGGGGGCAAACCAGCCGCAAACTCATTGGACAAGATTTCCCAGCCCACTCGTACATCACCAAAGACGCCCTGATGCCTCAAAACAGTGAAGGTGGTAATGTAAGACATGTCGTCTTCTGAAAGGATGTCTTCTGCCACTTCCCTCTCTAAACACTCTGGGTCCAAGATGAAGATCCCAAAAGGATCGTCGTTGAATGGGATCATTACCGTCACCTGCAGGTTGGTTTCTGCTAGCTGGCCCCCAGGACCTGGAGACCCACCTGCAATACAAAAAAAAAAAAAAAATGATGACCGAAAAACTAGAATTTGAAGTGCTTTCCACTTTAAGTATTTTTAAAAACAATTTGTTCAGCAGGCAAGCGTCTAAGGTTGTCAGTGAACAACAGTGTTACCACAAGGCTTCATTATATCTTAGCCCCATTATGTCAAATAATATTGGTTCATCGTAATTTTATTACTGATTAGTCAAACCTGGAAAGAAAACATTAACTAGAGATTTAATTTCAGGACCAAAACCAAAATTTATGAGAAAACTCTTTATGGTACAAAGACCAAGCTGTAAGCTATGATCTGTATTTCATAATTTCCAATAATCTTCCATTGAGAACACTATATTGAGTATGGATACAAGCTTCAGGATGGATGTACCCTTCTACCCATGAAACTGAACCCAGCTAGGACCACAAACTGAATGGAAACCTAACAAACACTTCATGGTGGAGGGTTCATCTCCATGGCATCTGAATTCTCAGCACCAAGAAAAACAACATCTTTAACAAGAAGGATACTTTGTTACTTAAAATCAGGCAATCAAGACACACATATCAATTTAATTTTCTACACAATGCTACTTAAGTATAAAAATATGACTTTTTGCCTCACATGTAATCCTAGTACTCATGAGGCTGAAGCAGAAGGGTCCCTATGAGTTCGAGATCAGCACAGGCTACAAAGTGAGTTCAATGCCAGCTTGAACTGCACAGGGAAACCCTGTCTCAAAAAAGAAAACTAAGAAAAAATAAATAAAAGTATTTGATGGTAAATAAGAAATAAAAAACACAGTACCTGAAATGTTTATGAGCTTTAGAACATAAAATTCATTGAATTCAGGAACATCGTCTGGGACAGCATGGAGAACGATCGGCTTGGCTCCCTCTCCCTCCGTGAAGTGGACAGTCCCCGAGGTTTCGTAGAACTCCTGCGCGGGCTGCAGGGCAGAGCCCTCCTGAAAGAGCTGCCAGCCCACAGACACGTTTCCAAAGCGCCCGCGATGCCTCACGATCCTACAGCACAAACGCATCATCGTTTGGAAAAGTTTGTAAGTGTTGAATCCAACTCTACCAAGGGAGTTCTAGCTTACCTCAGAAAACTGTTTTGCATTTATCATCTTTGAACAAACTTGCCCTACTGAGTAGCCAGGAGGAATTTCATGGAGAGGGGGGATTAAATGAGGTAAAATTTAAATAATAAAAGCAACTTGGAGCTGGCCAAATAGCTCAGTGGATTAAGGCACCTGCCAGGAGTTCGATCCCAGGGCCTGCAGAGCCAGCCCCACCCCCAAGGCCCGCTGAGAAGGTGTGGCGAGGCTGTAATCCCAGCCCCTGGGAGGCTGTAAACAGGAGAATCACTATGGGTCCAATCTAGTAGTGAAACCCTGAACACCCTATAGACCCTTCTCTAAAATACAAAAAAATAAAAGCAACTTAAGTGTTCAAATTCCAGACTGGGAGATAAATTCTACACTGAATTCAAGATGTTTTGAGGACAACTAGAACCACATTTGAAAAGCGTATCTGGGGTGAGGGCAGTCACGTGACACATAAGGAACACGTTCATGAAGCCTTCTGACGACTTTATTTTCTCTGTCTTGAAGATGGAGTGAAGAGGGTGAAAGGAATTATTCCTGTAACCAGCTAAAGTTTTGGTTTCTACAATTTTTATAGATAAATGTCAGCAGCATAAACAAAATTTACTATTCATTTAGATAGCCAATTTAAAAATTACACAGTTCCTGGGCAATTTTTTTTAAATTTTGAAATATTGCCAGTATTTCTAATTATTCATTCATCTAATTTTGACTTTCCTTATCCAAATATACTTACCAAAAAGCATTAGTCTTTCCCTCTTCTACTGTTTTGTCTATGGGCTCCAGAGAAAAAATGCCATTCGGCTCATCATTCGCTTCAATTATAACTGTAGCGATTCCATATTTATACACTACCGTATCACCTAAATAAAAAATGGAAATGTCAATGTAACACAAAGGCTAGCTTATTGCTAAAAATTTAGTAATAATTTGAAAATTTTATATTTTTAAATTAAGTTTATAGTTACATGCAAATTTTTTCATAGGAAAAAAAAGAAAAAAAATTTTTTTCATAGTAATTTCCTTACTGAAGGCCACAGAAGAAATGCAAGCTACTGTTCTGTTTCTCTAAACATATTTACAGAAACACAAACATGTATATACACGTGTGTATACATAAGAGAAAAAGTGTTTCATCTTTTGAGAAAATGTTTAGATACAGAACTAAATCAATGGAAAACAAGTGTATCTCTTTACAATGAGAATATCAGTACAATAGCTTAATCTGAAATAAAGTGTTCCTTCTAACTATACTTTCATTTCATTAAAATAATGAAGAATTGCCCTACAACATAAAAATACCCCTGTCCATATCAGTCTCTTACATGCATTTTTTCGCTTATATTAAGATATATGTTTTGTGAAATTGTGACTTTTTGTGGCCATTATTGTAGAAAGTCAAATTTTTCCAGATGATAGTTTTGGGTTTAATGGGGGGGGTGATTTTTTTCATTAAGCCACGTTAAAAATGAGTAGTAGAAAAAGGAGAATGAGAAAGGTGAGAGGAAAAGAGACAGCAAGTAAAACAAAGGTTAAGAATGATGAAAAAACAGCAAAAACAAAAATTAAGAGATTTCCTTTTTTTTAGGTGTGAGTGTGTGCGCGCGCTCCCGGGGTCGGGTCTCACAACACAGCTTAGACTCATAGTGATCCACCTGTTTCCAGCCTCCCTAGTTCTGCGTACAAAAAAAGTCCGTCTGTCCTCATCTGTGTACACGAAGGAGACCCCAGGTAATGAGCACACCTACCACTCAGACACTAGTCACTGAATCAATTCTTCACTACAAGGAATCAGGGCTTTTTGGAGAAATGGCTGATTTCAGAATCGTATAAAATGTGCTTGGAACACCTTGCTATGCCAGAAACACAATGCTCAAAGAATATCAGACATATCAAGAAGATAAGGAAGTCATCTTGAATAAGTTACCACTAGTCAAATCTGGGACAGTGAAACCACGAAAATCAGTGATAGTAAAAAATACCCCACTACGTTAAATGGAAATTATGAATCCATACTGACAAAACACGTATGCGAAAAAAAATAGAAAGTTTCTTTCTTTTCTTTTTTGTTTTATGTACAGGGTGTTCAGGGTCTCACTACACAGATCAGACTCGTAGTCATCCTGCTGCTTACAGCCTCCCAAGCGCTGGGATTACAGGTGCACACCACCACACCCAGTCTAAAAGATTCATGACTAACACGATATTTACAGTTTCAAAATAACTCCCCCATTAAATATTTATTAGTTACAACTTTAAAAATACAGAAGAAAAGCCTGAAGTCATGACTTCAGTGGCTGTCAAGGTGAATACCATAATAAAAAGACAAATCAAAATCTTGTTGGGATGAAGCGATTTAATAACACAGAATCACCTCTGTTAAATTTTTTGTACCAAATATACAAAACCTAATGTAATCACAAGGAAATATCGAACAAACTTAAAATGAAGGATATGCTAGGTATGTTCTTCCGTATTGTCCCTACTGAGGAACCATATAAGGTTGACGGAATCAGGGAGATACCACAAAGTAAATATTATACATGTACTATTACACAAAATGTATAAACTATATTTCATATACAAACTACATTGTAATATTATATGAAATGTAAGTATTTAGGACTACATTTGCAATGCACAATATCATGATGCGATATTATACAGCGTTACAATAATATAGTATTGTACTATATAATGTATAATGTATACTTCAGGAAAGGATCACTTTGCTACAAAGAGCACTGCTGGAGAAACTTGAATGGGGCTTCAGACAATGACTGCAGTGATGTTAATGACCTGATTATGACAGTTACACTGCAGACACGTAGGACAGCAACCTTGCCCGGAGGATACCTGCACTTCAGTCTTCTGCAACGATGGAGCATCAGGTATTTTACTTGCATTCAAAAGGTTCAGGGAAAAAGTTCCTTACTCTTAAAAGTAGTAAGAATCAAAACAAGATATACTGCTTCCAATTTACCAAAGATGGCAACAAAACATTTTCTGGGTGGAAACGGTGGAGTGAAATCCTGCTCCATCTACATTGTGAGAAGAAGGAAGAGCACATCCCGCCCATCCGCAGACCACGGCCCTTTAGGATATAACTCCAGGGAATTATAAACAAGGTACAGTCAGTGGCCTAGAGACTTAAGCTTCCCAACCAAATGTGCAAAGCAAAAACGGCTACAGTTTGGGACCCTTCACGTCAACAGATAAGCAGGCAAAACCCAGGAAGCCCCATTCCTAGTGCCAGCTGTTTTCAACTGTGAGATTTCCATCTCTAATATAATTTTCTCCTCACCTATGGTGAAAAGGATAATAATAATAAAAAAACAGTTGGGAAAGAGAATTAGTTCAGCAGTCTAAGTGCCTGCCTGGCAAGCACAAGGTCTGGAGTTCAATCCCTGGTACTGCAAGCCATGCTGGCACCAGAACCCTGGACATACCAGGCCAGTGACCAAAACTGGACATGGTAGCACACACCTGTAATCCCAGCACTGAGGAGGCTGAGATAGGAGTATCACTATGAATCTGAGCTGCATAGCAAGACCCCGTATCAAATCAATAAATAAATATTTTTTAAATAGTAACAATACTACCATAGTGTATGCCCTATACATAAAGTTTCCCCAGCCATTCTTTATCCCAGTCCTCAAGGGAGGCAGAATAACAGCTGTGTCCCTAAGCAGTCACCAAGGACAATGGGGAACTCCCAGGCACAGCTGGGGAACAACAGTCCTTCCTGTCATCCTAGCAGAGCCCTGAAGCAATACACGTTACAGCACTCACCTGTTGAGTTAAAAAGCGTTATATAGAAGGGCTCGTCAGTTTCTGGGACACCATCTTCATTAATATACACAGAGAGGCTCTGCTCTCTACTGCCAGCGGCAAACACCAGGGTTTCTCCTTTTTCAGTGGGAACAAAGTCACCCTCTCTTGCAGTCGCCTTCCCATCCACGGTAGCATACTGGACAGAGCAGGTCACATCCACAGATCCATTTCTGAGAACGGTGAAGTTCGCCGTGTTCCCTTCCTGAACCCGTACCACTCGAGGTTCTGCAGTGCATGGAGAAGGAACACAGGGGCTTTGCTGACTCCACCCATGCGCCCATAGGTCACACTTGTTTCTTTCTCTGCTCCACCCACACAAGTACCCTGCATGCGTCTGCACTTTAAGTCAGCTCTGTCCCTAACTCTGCCGCAGCCCCCACGCTGACTGAAGCAGCTGAGGGCTCTGCGCCTGCCCAGGTCCTGGAGCCCACTGCTGCCACCAGCTCCCAGTCAGCTGCACACTTGTCCAGCCCTCCACCCCCACTGCACGGACCTCCTGCTGAAGCTGAGATGTTGGCCCACATGCCTTACGTTCAATTTTCCCCAGCAGTTGGCAGAAGGCTCAATAACAGACTACTTTGTTAAGAACACTAAGGCTTAAAATAGGAATCGGTAAAATTCAAGAAACTGAAAAGGTCCAATACCTGTAAATTGAATTATCTCCAACTTACAAAAAAAAAAAAAGGATTTAGCAAAGAATTAGAGATCTATTAACTCTCATAAATAAAACTAAAAGAGGCTGCAGATGGCAGAGGCAGGCTCTAAAGATAGCAGTAAAGGGAAAAAACGCAGACTTCTCATTGAGTGTGCCTGGTAAGCCCTGGCTACTACAGAAAGCAGCCAACTCGAGGGCAACCACAGGCCCAAACTGTCCACACAGGGCTCAAAGCGAATATGTACAGGAATGCTCATTCTGACACAAAGGAAAAAATACCTCATACAATAATCTAAAGGGTCTAGCTCAATGTATTTTAACAAAACAATAGAAAAAAATTATTTTCTCTTTGTTTTTGAAGATCTCTAAATTTTTTTTAAATTTCAAAATGATTCATAATCATCAAATGAATCATGAAATCATATTTAAACAAGCATTGACAGCATGTTGTTGAAAAGCCTCAGTGTAAGGCTATTGCTACAATCCATATGTTAGGGCCAGGGAGATAGCTCAGTAGAACAGGCACTTGTCTGGCAAGTGCAAGGTCCTGAGTTCAATCCCCAGTACTGCACAATAAATAAATAAATAAAATCCATATGTTGTTAAAGAAAGAAAGATGTAAGCTCACTCCGAAATGCAGCCACCCTACCTGCAAAATAGATGGGGTCGTCGTTTCTCCTGATTCTCAGAGTTGCGGATGTTTTATTTCCCACTTGAGCTCCTCCAGTTGCATTAAGTAGCATAATAGTAAATTCTTCCATTTCCTCTGGAATCTTTGAGGAAATGGTAAACATTTTGTGTCCAATAGTTTATATACAGAATTAAATTATATACGTTTCATTTAATTTTAAAGAGAACAAAACAAAGATACAGAATTTCAAAACAAGACAATAGGAAATAATCCATTGCATATTGTTGTCAAAGTAGTTGCTCAGGTTAAATTATATATTCTTAAACTATTTCTTTTTCTTAAAAAAAAGGTTGCATTAATTGTGCTAATATTCACTTCCATTTTAAACCTTTCTAAAGTTCTACTGCACGATTCAGAAGCCCCCTAAATTATTTAAATGTGCATTTATCTAAGTAGCCACTTTATTTTGACTAACTATAAAATGTAATGGAGATGTAGATACTTTGCCTTACATTGGCTAAAAATAGATATACCATGAAGATTCTATCACTTCTGTATGAAAATGAGAAAAGTTTTTGAAAAAATGGGACAGAAATGTGACTTTCTGAGACACAGCAGAGCATTCCTGCCATGGGTCTCTAAGCTCAGCCAGCACTCTCGGGCCTCCTACAAACTCTGCTGAGCTTCCCATAAGTGCTTGTGAGGACCTGTTATGGTTTGTGTCTAGCTGTCCCCCCAAAGCCTCATGCAGTCATGGGGCGGACTTCTAGAGTCTGTGATTAACTCCTTTTCCACTAGGATTATGGGTCTGAGAACCGCTGGGACTACGGTGTGAGTGCTACTCCCAGCCTGGGGCAGATGAGGAGGGGAAAGACTTCCTGTCTGCAGCCACTGTTGCCGCCACTCCCCCATTTTGTTCTCTTGCTCTTTGCTGCCACCAGGAATGGATGCTCTCTGCCCTGTGCCGCTCTGCCTTCAAGCAAGCCAAGTATGGACTGAAACCTTCAGTAACTGAGCTACATAAACCTCCCCTTCCTTCATTTTGAGTGCCAGCGATTTGTCCCAGCACTGAGAGAAGAGTCACAGAGATAGATCTTAACCTCCACCTCTTGACCAGGTGAGATTCCCACATCACTGAGCCTACCTGAGTCTTGGGGGTGGGGAGCAGTTTCTCTCCCACATCATCCATAAGAAGTATTCCTTAGCCCACCCTAAAACTACAAAGTGCTGGAACTGTCTTCGAGGGCCAGGCCTGCACAGTTTTCTAAGTGCTACCTTCTAGAGAAAGGTGTGTTTTCCAGTGTTCACAAGTTGTTTCTTCCATCAGGAGACAAAACCCCACCTGGGCTCCATAATCTCTGTGGCAGGATCCTGCCTCTTGAGTGCATTCGAGGTAAATGGTAAACAACCTTCTTCAAGGGGCTTAAGTACCAGCAAGGGGGGCCAGCCAAACAGCTCAGAGGATTAAAGTGCTGCAAGAAGGCACAGGGGCCAGGAGTTTGATCCCTGTGGCCTGAAGGACCAGCCCCCGGAGCACAGGCTGAGGCACAACTGAGACTGGGCGTGGTAGGGCACCCCTGTAATCCCAGCTTTTGGGAGGCTGTAAACAGGCGAATCTCTGAGTCCGATCTAGTAGTGAGACCCTGAACACACTGCAGATCCTTGCCTAAAAATAATAATAAAAAAAAAAGTACCAGCAAGGGCTGCGCCTCTCCCACAACGCTGAGTCCCTGATGTCTGACCCACAGCTATGCCACTGACCACTCAGCTCTAACAGTGAAACACATGTTCAGGTGAGCCAGAAAGCCCTGTCCTTGGCGTTATATGAGACATCACATGCTTTCATCACAGAATCTCTTACCATATATTTAATAAAAATGAGAATGCAACACAATGGAGAATGGCATGTGGAACTTTTACCTCATCTGGAAGGGAGTATATGGTGATGTTTTTTGAAAATTCCTGATCGCCAAAGAAAACAGTCCCTTGCACAGGAAATACATCTTGTGTAAAGTCGGGACTTACTCCCCAAGATAAGCCCACATCACCAAAGTTGCCTCGATTTCTTATTACACCATAAACAGCTGTGAAATACAAATATAAGTTGGAATGAATATGAACATATAGACTGAACTTAACAAAACAGATTGCTCTACATAAAAATGGCCCCTCTTTCCAATAAACGCCAATTATTTGTTCATTCTCCAAGGTTCACATAAAACTACACTTGCCTACTCAGCCTTCTAAAGTCATGTAACCATAACAGAAATAGAATTAATCTTTTCCATCACAGTGGGGAATTCGTATGTCATTTGGCATGGGAACAGAATGGTGATTCTCTGAGTACAGTTATGATAAAGTCCTATAAAGGCAGCTGCTGAAGGTGTGCAGAGGAAGCTTCACCCGTGCACTCGAGAGCGATTTTCTTCCCCAGACACTGCCCCGAAAGTACAGTATTTTCCAAAGTTCAAGGAATGGAAGAGGAGGGAACTTTGTTTTGGGGATTCATGTGGTGGTGGTGAGAATTTTGGACCAGGACCTGGAAGTAACTTTAGAGGATCTAAAGTTATATGGAAGTGGACGTGGACTGCACGATGGCTGTAATGGGTATGGAGTGGGACCTGGAGGTGGCAATTTTGGAGCTAATCCTGGTCATGGAGGAGGAAGAGGAGGCTATGGTGGTAGAGGACTTGGATATGGAAACCAGGGTGGGGGCTATGGAGGCGGTTATGACAATTATGGAGGAGGAAATTGTGGAAGTGGAAATTACAATGATTTTGAAAATTATAACCAGCAACCTCCTAACTATGGTCCAACAAAAAGTGGAAACTTTGATGGGAGCAGGAACATGGGGGGACCATATGGTGGAGGAAATTATGGTCCAGGAGGCAGTGGAGGAAGCGGGGGTTACGGTGGAAGGAGCCAATACTAAGCTTCCTCCTATCTGCCATGGGCTTCACTGTATAAATAGGAGAGGATAAGAGCCCAGAGTAACAGAACAGCTTCGGGTTATCGAAATAACAATGTTAAGGTAAACAATGTTTACCTCAGTCACGCATGAATATGCAGTGATATGCCTGAAGATACCCGAGCAGAAGCGGAGGGCCATTTTGTGAATGGCCTGGATTATTTAGTAATATTACCTCACTGTGGGGGAAGAACTGTAAAAATGCCTTTGAGACAGTTTCTTAGCTTTTGAATTGTTCCTTGCTAGCGGTCTTTTTGTAAAAGTGTAGAAGCACTGTTTCTTTGATAATATTAAATTTATAATTTTCAGGTGACATGTGGAACCTTTTTTTAAGATTTTTCTCAAAGCCAGGATCATAGTATAATAAGACATAACGTTTTTTCCTTTAAAAATTTGAGTGCATGTGTGTAGAGTTAGGAAGCTGTTGTACATTTATGATTTAATAAAATAATTTGAAAGAAAAAAAGTACAGTATTTCTCATTCATGGCCACTGAAATAGTAATACTTAGTTTGATACTTTTCCTACTTGCATGGCTCAGTGTTCGAAATGTACTACATACGATTAACTGAAAGCAGAATAGAACTGACATCTCTGGCATCACTGCATGCTTTGTAAGAAGTAAAAACAGAAATCCTAAGTACGATTTCTATAAAGACCAATTTCTATACTACCTGCAATTGCTAAGACAGGACAGCAACGGAAACCAGCTGCGGTAAAAACAGAAATCCTAAGTACGATTTCTATAAAGACCAATTTCTATACTACCTGCAATTGCTAAGGCAGGACAGCAACGGAAACCAGCTGCGGAAGAAGCAAACTAAAACATGATCAACTTCCTCTTCATTCAACTAAAATATAAGAAGCAAAACACATCACCACTATAGATGTCGTCTCCTTTGCTTTCATTTATCGTCACAGTGAGACCGTCAGAGGCAAATTCTATCACCCCGTGAGGGTCGTCGTTTTTCAGGATCGTTACGTTGACAGCCATGGCGCCTCCCAGCTTGCTTTCCCTTGCTCCGTGGCTGCTGAGGACCACCCGGAACTGCTCGTCCAGCTGAAGCGACACACAGGTGAGAAAAGCACAAAGGGCAGCTCCTTGAGTAAAATACGCACATGTTTGAGAATACTGATACACACAGTTGTTCAGAAACAACTCCTGAAAAGGCCAAAGAGCTGAGGCTGTTCCTAAAAATATTCTTAACGTTTTCCTATCAACCAAAATATACCAGGTACATGTGTACATTACCCAAAAAGGAAAAAGATGAACAGTGATCCTTGTACATTGGCAACATGTTGGTGCCTTGTCATTGACCTGCTGTGTACGGGTACACAAACATTATGGTACTGTACTGTATCTGCTTCTGCTAAGATAAAACTTAAACTTATTTCCTTTAGAGAGGCAATTTTGGGCTGAGGAGATAGTTCAGTGGCCCCAGCAAGCTCAAGGTGCAGAGTTTGATACCCAGTTACCCTTCCATCCCCCCCAAAAAGAAACGATATTAAATGCAAAACTAGTTCCAAGCCACATCATTAAAAATTCAGGCAATAAAAGTCACATAAAGCTATGCTGATCATAACTATAACTTAACTGATCAGACACTCCAGGTCTCCAATTGTTGGTTGGTTCAGTTATTTTTTTTTTTTGTCAGATAAATATACACCTTTCTAGTAGGGTGAATATTTGTTTTTTTAAGATTCTCTCTCTAATTTCCCAGACATAGGTACTTAAGTCTTCTTGCCAATGTTCCAAATACTTATGTCGTGATATCCCGGACACTACGACCTCCCGCAGAGCACGAAGGACAGATAAGCCTCAGTACCTCCGGAACGCCGTCGAGTCTCGAGAGTAAGGTGATGATGATTTCCCTTTCCCCGGGTTGGAATTCCAGGACCCCCATGTTTCCGTAGAAGTCATTGCTATCCCGCGGCTCTACTTGGTAATACAGAAACTGCTTTAAAAGAGCCCCCTGGGATCGAATAATGTGGAGCTCTACAGATTCTCCTTCCTTTAAAAAAAAAAAAAAAGCAAAGTTCAAGCCCCTCTGCATCATTTGCCTGAAGTGGCAAACACAGAATGAAGTTCATACATACATGTATAATATAGGGGCCTCTGGAAGCAGGAGAAAATTCAAAAACTCCCCCAGGGTCATCATTTTCCAGAATAATCAGGTCACAACTCGTATACCCGGATTTCAGCACCTCATTTTCTATATTAACTCTGGAAGTCAGAGGAGAAAAGGCCCTTATGAACCAGAGCCTTACTTCGAAAACTTGCAGCACCCAAGACAATTACGGATCTTCCAAGTAATTAAAAGAAGGGTGAATAGGAATTAAAACTTAAAGTGAATTTACATGTATTAAAACAGTCAAGACCGAAAGAGTTGTACTCATAAGCTTATGGAAAAATTATTTTTACTTCATTATATCTTTACACATTTCATTTGAATGAAATACACAGTGCATACGTACACTAATAATACCTACCCAAAAGCTGTAGATATTTACAGCATATCAAAATCTACAGATTTTATTCCAGTTGTAGAAATACTGAACTTGTAATATACAGTTAGAAAATATATTTAAGCCAAACTTTTAATGTTACATTGAATTTATCTTAAAATATTATTACCTACAGTTACAGTGACTGACTAAAATTATATACCCACTAGGTAAGATAACTATCCAGGCTAACACAAGCCACAATAAAAAATAAACACAATTATTATTAGTTTTTTAACTATACTTTGCAGCTTCTAATGCCCTCCATATACCCATTTTTAACCTCATACATTTTCACTTTTTAGCATAAAAGAAAATGTAAAATATATGTAGAAGAAATAAAACAGATCTATGATATATGACAGACTCGATCAATTCCTAAATATATCTCAAAAAAAAAATATATATATATATATTAAGTTCTGGCTTTTATGCTCAGTATAGAATTAGAACGATCAAAGCAGCTGTGTGACTCTCAGGGTTTGGCGGCCTCAAGCTCTTACGGACTTCCGATTCTGCAAGCAGGCCTGAATCTCCCTAGATGTGACTTCTATTGAACCAAAAACTATTCATGATCAGACCTCAAAATCACAATTAAATCACAATTAAGATGGAAGAATATGCAGAGCAGTCAGCTCAGTTCCGACATAATAAAGAACCAGCACTGTCCCTTGGCTTTGGGAAATCTGGCCACCAGCACCTAGCATTCCACTGACCACTTTGACATAAACCAAATAGTAGGACAAAAATATTTATTATGTCGCTAATTCTGCCATAATTTTCACAGGAAATCTGCCCATATTTCACTTAGATTACTATCCTAATTAAATTTCCTGTCCACATTTAGCTTATGTGTATATGAAAACTTTATCAAAACACAGAATATACAAAACCTACTATGACCACTGAATAAATGCATTTGTGTGTTTTAAAACTTTCTTAAAATATGCCACTCTTATGTGCAAATTCTGAAAAGCTCTATATATTTAACTCAGATGAAGGCACTAAACTGCTTGGCCACATTCATAAAAGCATGGCAAGAGTTCGTTGCTCATTGTTAATTCTTTCTCATCCAAGATTCATAAAAGATTTCATGAGTAAAAGCACAATGATTCATCTCTATGTGCAAGCTATACAGAAAGTTAGTTTGAAAGTCTTCAAAATATTTGATAACTAATTCTCGCATATTTTGTCAAACATTTTAAATGTATTCATATTTTAAAACCCTCAGGACCGAATAACTCAAAAACTTCATACAAGGTCCTGTTATCACTAGAAATTAAAGCCACACACACGCCATGCACAGGCAGGACAAGCAAAACTTCCCAAGACCCGCAGTCATGCGGAACGGCAGCCCATCAAAAAACAGTCTTACACAACAGAAACGTTGAATCACCAAAAGCATGCCTTTTTTTGTACACTTACCCAAAATACACGACAAATCTTTCAGTCTCTACCCTGTCAATACAGAAAGAACCGTGGGAGGGGGGAAAGGCAGCAAAGGCAGCCGTTGGCAAAATTTCACTAAGACTGCTAGAAATGTGGAGTGGCAGGGGAAAAATAAAGCTGAAGAAAGCATTTCCTTTTTTCCCAAGCGCCAGTAATTTTCATACTATGGGAACTGGGCACACGGGGCCCTTTGCTATTGACAAATGCTCAGCAGTCTCCACTTGGGGAAGGTGACCCCCGGCAGCGGTGGGCCGAGAGCCGTTGATGGCCTTCCTCTCCGGGCCCTGCTAGCACGGGGCCTGCCAGGCCCATGCATAAGGCCACAGCAGCTGAGCAAATTGCATTCAGTCCTGCTCATAATCACTCAGCAGCTTTAATTAGGTTTAAAAAAAATTCCATCCTCAGATCTAATGCCAATTGTTCCTGGGGAAGTAAAATCAAAACTCTACAAGCACAGAAATCTGTGCCTTTTATTGTTTGCACACAAATACACTCAAGAAACTATAAAAATATAACTTTTAGCTCCAACTCTGCATCAGGAAACCTAAATACATTTTCAAATTTCCAATTTATTTCACTTTCAAATAAGTATTGGAAACCACATATCAAAATATAGACTATGAGCTTAATTTTTACAATCAGATGTACCACCTAAAAACACAGAGTTCTACAGTACACAATTACATCTCTCTGAAATAAGCTGCTATAATGAAATTGTTTCTGATCTGGAAAAAATTAAACAACAAAATATTTTCAAGTGGCACAGAATTTAAAAAAATAAACTGTTTAGTGCCAGGGCAGCCTTTGGCAATACAGTATTTAGTTGGCATATAAAGAATTTGCATTTAACATTACAAAGAAAATTACGAAGTGGACTGCAGTAGTGCTACAATTCTGGCGCTCCACCGTATTGTCACTCACGGTAATTACACAATCACTCATTCATTTCTTCATTTAAACTCTGTTAAAATTTGCAGAAATTAAGTTTTGATGAAATAGGCACTTCCAAATCAGACTTTACTCTCACATTCGTGTAGGTAAGTCTCTGAACACTAAAGCACACTTATTCTTCTTCATGCAATAATTTCAAGCAGAATTAAGACATTTCATTGTACATTTTAACTAATTACTTTTATTTTTAAAAAGAACCAATAATTTCCAAAACTTTCAACTTTATAATTTGTGCTTCCTTTCATACTTTTTTAAACAAACAGGAGAGAGGAAAAATAGTGAAAACAAAAGTTAAAATCATATTTAATTTCGAAGGTTTATGTGATGAGATAAAAAATGGCTACATGAAAAAATATTAAAAGTCACTATGAATTTGCAAAGGCATGAGTCAAGTAATTTTTTTTTTCTGTATTTTAGGAAAGGGTCCATAGGGTGTTCAGGGTCTCACTACTAGAGCAGATTTGTAATGATCTGCCTGTTTACAGCCTACCAAGAGCTGGGATTATGGGTGTGCACCACCATGCCCAGTCTCAATTGCCATCTCAGCATGCCCTGGGGATGGGGGCGGGCACCACAGGCCAGGGGCAGGGATCAAACTCAGGCCCCTGCACCTGCCTGGGGGCACTTTAATCCTCAGAGCTCTTTGGCCAGCCCTAATGATTCAAGTAATCCTTTAAACAGCTAGTTGAGAGCAAAAGGTCTTGGCTGAAGTACAAAGAATTTATGTATTGCTTTTGGTTTATAATCCGTTAAATTTTCCTTAATTTTCTTCAAGATTGTTCACTGACTTAACAGGTATTTACACCTAGCATAAGGCAGAAAGGACACAGGTGAAAAAACAGTTCCTATCTACATTTCATTTCACTGATGGCTTTTCATCCCATGACATGCCTCTGCTTGAGTCGTCATCTAAAGACTGCTGGGCCCATGTTAATTCAGCTGTGTGTGCATGTATGTGTGCTATTCAGTTCTCACTTTTTGGGTTGTCTGTCATTTTGGTTTTGTTTTACTTTTCATGGAAAGAAGAAAGTAAACACATTGCAGTTCAGGGAACAGAGTAAATAGTGCTCATTTAACAGATTTGTGCTCTGTGGGCTATATTTTTATTTTACAAAAAAATAAAAGAAAAAGCTGGACATATTGGCACACACCTGTAATCCCAGCACTCAGGAGGCTGAGGCAGGATTGTTACGAATTTAAAGCCAGCCTAGGCTACATAGTTCAAAGCTAGCCTGAAGTAATGAGACAGACTTTGTCTCAAAATATAAAATTAAATAAACTAAAATAACTAGTCACCAGAGTTTTAAAATGTGCTCAGGCAAGATATCTTCATAGAAACAAAAAATTAATAAAGTTTGGTAATAGGATAAAGTTTCAATAATTATATAAATAATTTTTGCCACGTCACTCCAGAAGAATATGCACAAAATATCTCATTTACTCATGAATTTTATTCTTTCAAAACATGAAGTCTGCAGTGTTTTCTCATCACAGTAACCTTCCCTGACCTGCAGCAGTTATCAGCCTAATGAGATCTGCAGAAGATGACTTTGGTTTTTGATTTAAAAAATCATTAATATCATTTAAAAACAGTATTTTTTTCATTTAAAAAAAAGAATATTCTGGGGCCATGGAGATGGCTCAGTGGAATAAGCACTTTCCTGGCAAACACAAGGGCCTGAGTTCAATCCCTGATTCCACCAAAATAATAATAATAATAATAATAAAGAATATTTTAAATTACTGTGAAAAATTCTGATAAGAGACTGTGATACTAACATAAAGTACATTCTCTCTGAGAAATTCTAAGTATCTATTTGTTCATACTGGAAAGCACCCTTCAAACTGCATAACTTTTAGTTGTCTAAAAATAGGTATTAGAAAAAAATATCTTAAAATAAAAATAAGTATTAGTCTTTAAATTCTATTTAAAAATAATAAATAATTTTTTGTCCAACAAAGCTCTGACCCTCTCCCCTGTTAAAAATGAAGCCAGCAGAGTTCTTTATTTAACCTAACATTTTTCATTTTGGATATTTTCTTTCTTTCTTTTTTTTTTTTTTTTTTTGGTGGAACTAGGGATTGAACTTAGGCCCTTATACTTGCCAGGCAAGTGCTTATTCTACTGAGCCATCTGGATGTTTTTATGTTCTCTTAAAATACTGCACTATACTGGACATGCTTCAAATATATCTAACACTCCCCTAAATTGTATATGTAATGCTCCTTCGTGACAAATGGCACTAAAAGATATAATTATGTTCATAACTAGAAGCCATCAATAAATGACAGAAAAGTCAGCAAAATACTGTTTATTTCATTTTTAAAATTCCACATAGAGAAGAGAATTAAAGCAAAAATAGAATCGCTTAAGAGAACTCAAACATAAATTCTGCTACGTAGCACCTAAGCGTTGTTTTATTACCTGTCTAGAGAAAGTGTTACAGTCTCGTTCATCTCTGGTATATCATCGGCTTTGACAGTAATGTTGATTGTTGTGTCACTTTGCCCAGATAAAAATACAACAGAGCCACTAAAGGGCTCGATATCATCCATGGTCACGGCTTGTGAATTAAGGCCAGAGGGTTTCAAACTCCAGTAAACAGTGGCCTGGCCATCAGTTCCATCCCGATGCAAAGGAATGCATACCTTATAAAAGCAAAGCCAAACACACACACTCAGAACAATTCTGCTGAAATACATGCTCAAAAATGTATCAGTTTCATGTTCAACACGCGCAGTATCATTAGGCAAATGTGTGAGCTCTAGAGGGACAACCATTAAAGAACATTAAAACACAACTGAAGAAGCGTTCTCTAAGCATGAGGACCATTTTAGACACGTGCTGTTTTAGTTTTGCTAATCTGCTCTGTCTATAAAATCATCCGCACAAAGTGTGTGAGACTTGAAAAGCCACAGAATCAGGAAAAACAATAACACTGCTTAAAGAATAATTTTCCATCAGAGGTTCTTTGGGAAAAGAAACAATATCAAAATGTAAACTGAAAATTTCTGTAACTAAAACTCAAAAGTTATGTCATATGAAATGCTCCCCACAGTGATAGGGGGAAAAACAGAATAATGTTTCCAGCAATACTATGCATGGAGTAAAAAATAAGATCAGACAAGGTAGCAGGGCTCCTGATTTTGCTGAGCAGGTTACTTAACAAGACTTAGATTTCCTCCTCTGTACTGAGGCTAATGATTCCCAATTTTGCAAGTTTATCGTGAGGGTAAGAGACGGTTTAAATAAAGTTTCTAGAATAGTCTCTTCATAGTATAAGCTACATATATTGTTGCTAAGTCTTAAATTCTACTGGCAAGTTTTGTTCAATTGTACTATACATTAAATATATACAATTTAAAAGGCTCACTATAATCATGATGAAGTTTTTTCAAATAAACAAATACTTAACAGTAGCTGGGCTTTGTTTTATGCTTCTAAAATAGCCATCATCCCTTTTCTTTACTTTTTAACATACCTCATCTAGGAACACACACACACACACACACACACACACACACACACACACACACACACACACACCCTGACCATCCTACTACTTTGACTGATGGGTCATGGTCAGAATTGGAGACCAATGAACAAGGTAAGATTCTTTTGTTTTGTTTTTAAAGAGAGTACAAATTAGAAATAAAAGAACAGAAACATTTACAAGTGATGCAGAATATTAGGGGAAATGAAGATACTCACACAGGGCTGGTCCCTGGCACTCCTGAGGGAGTGCGTGTACTCACAGAGAAAAAAGGGAAGCCCCTACTTTCAATGCTATTTCCTTAGAGGAAGAATGCAGATCCTCAGAGCTTTCCTAAAAGCTAACGTCTTTCAAGGGAAAGGGCTGAAATAGTAAATATGTATGTTTATATGATATATAGAAGCAACCTACTCTTTAAGAACAAACAGATGCTTTTTACCTTTTGAAAGAAACAGCTCATTTTTAAAAATATAAAAAAAATCAAAATCATTTTGAGACATGAGTTTTCTCTGTCCATTTACAGACTCTAAGATGCAAACAAAAGTAACCATCTGGACTCGAGGGCTGGACAGCACCTCTCTGCTCCTCTAAGTCTCAGATAGATTGGGGCTCAGGGATTCATACAGCAGAGGGACAGAACAATCCCTTGATAAGTGGAGGCTTCGAAAGAAGTTCAAACAGGTGTGAGTGGGTGCTTGGCATGTGGCCACGCTCTCATATGTGTGCAAGCAAAATTTGCATGTATACATTTTTAAAATTCCAAAGTTTCAACATTTCACAACTTTACACCGTCACCCCCACCACGAAGCTCAGTGCTCAGGGCTGCCACCACCGCTCTGCCCAAGGACAGTATACAAGCCCAGATACACAGCAGCTCAGGAACAGCTGCACTACCACAACTTAAAAAACTGATGTAAGGGCCAACAAGATAGCTCAGCGGACTAAGTTCCTGCATTAGCAAGCACAGGGACCAGGGTTCAATCCTGGTCCAGTATACCACACAGTCCCCAACCCCAGGGCACTCTGAGCCAGAGACCAAGTCCAGGCATGGTGGTGCATGCCTGTGATTCCAGCGCTGGGGAGGCTGAAAACAGGAGGACCACTACAAGTCTGAGCTGTATTGTGAGACCCTTTACCAAATACATAAAATTAAGAAAAAACAACTGATTTGTGTTCAGCTATCATCAAATGTCATGGTACTATTTCAAGTACTCACATTTATACATCCTACTCTGACCATGAACATTTAATTCTAGCTCCACTGTATCAAATATAAGAGAAATCACACATTCACTAGCAACTTATGTTAAATTACATATTGAAGGCCTACTGTAAATGATGAAGCTTTTGAAGATTTGTTATCACTGTATTTTAACAATTAGCGCTTGTATTGCAATAGCTAAATATGACTGCTGACTTGGATTAACACTAGACTGTGAGGGTGCTGGGGACCGCCCACTGATGGGCTCACAGGGAGTATAGTATTAGGAGGTGGGGCCTGTGGGGGGAGACAGCTCACTGAGGAATCGTCTTCCCCTGGCTCTCCTATCCCTCTCTGCCTCCTGGCTGCCGTGACGCGACATAAGCAGATCCTCTTCCACCATGAGGTTGCTGCTTTGCCACAAGCAGCAGGACAGCCACCCAACTAAAACCTCGGAAACCATGAGTCAAATTAAATCCTCCTTGAAGTTGTGTTATTTTAGGTATTATGTCCCAAACACATAAAGCTGACTGACACACATCTATAACTCAAACTCATAAGACGCCATCAGTTATAAAGAGCTCACTTACCACTTCAGCTGCAGAAACTTCTGGTTCATGCAAAATGATCGGAAGATTGCTAATAAAGCCAATTTCTCCATTTGCAATGGCTGGAGTAACGACTAAAGAAATATTCCGAATTTTCCCAAATCTAGGACTTACAGGTGGAATTGGAGGAAATATATTCACCAGTACCACAGAATCCAACTATAATAAACAAAGACAGTAAGAACAGATAAAACATTTTTAATTTAATAAAAACCTTCAATAGCATTGGATGACATAGCACACATTGGTTAAGGCCACTAATAACTTGGCAGCTTTATTCTCCTCCCTTATTCATCTTTTCCTTTTAATCTGCTCAATTATTATTATCTAAGATCAAAAACCAAGTACTCTTAATAACCAGCTAAGCCAACCCCTTTTCTCCTTGGATTCTCCAATCCTCTGTCTTCCTCTGAAGCTCTACTGTACTTCATTAAATGCAGGACTTACCACACACTTTGCATGTTACTTGTTCAACATGGTACCAGCCTTGTGCTCCCTGACCTGCCTGCCAAACTCTGCAGGCCTACAGCCTTCTCGGCATTTTCCCAATGCCTGACACAGACCCAGAACCACAGCAGCTACACAGCATTAATCAATTCATCCCTCCAACACAAACCAGCTCATAGGAGTCCCAACGCATCAGGAACGCTCAGCATCTCAGAGAGTCGAACTTTCCAAAATCTAATTTATCAATATATTCAGTGTTATTAGAGGCATGTGGCAACACAGAATCAACACAGAACTGCAAGCACCACAGGGGTTTTCAGATAAGATGCAACATACTTAATGAAATGATGCACCTCCCACTTCATATAGCTCTCTGTTAGGCTTCATAATGCCAAAATGTCTCTCAGAAAATTAATTCTATTTTTTTTTTTTTTTTTTGTCTTTTTGAGACAGGGTCTCACTGTGCAGTTCAGGCTGGCCTTAAGCTCACTTTGTAGCTCAGGCTGGTCTCGAACTCACAACAATCCTCCTGCCTCAGCCTCCCTAGTGCTGGGATTACAGGCATGCGCCACCACGCCCGGCTAGAAAATTAATTCTAGAGGCAGTATTTTTTGAAAAATACAAGAAGTTATACATGGCTTATGAAACAAGCTGATCAGAAACATTAATTTTACATTGCCATGACTTATTTCCCTTTTTTTTTCCTGTATTTTAGGGAAGGGTCTTCAGGATGTTCAGGGTCTCACTACTAGATGGGACTCGCCTGTTTATATCCTCCCAAGAGCTGGGATTACAGGAAGGTGCCACCACACGGAGTCTCAACTGCCCTCTCAGCATGCCCTGGGGGCGGGGCCAGCATGGACCATGGCTTATTTCCTTTTTTTTTTATTAATATTATTGAGAAACAAATAGCAATGGGACAGTTTCAAAACTGATTAACAGGACAGTTTCAATAACTAATATTGTTGTCTTCATAGTGGTTATTCATACTATAAGATGTAGACATGATATCCTGTCCAAACACTATTAGTACAAACCTTTCTTCTCACTGAATTAAGAGAAAGTAGCTGGCCTATATTTCATTATTTTTGCTGAATTCACACACCTATAATATTTAAATGGCAATGGAATACCCACCTCTGACATAACTAAACAAAAAAGGGGATACAAATGAAGGACCATTTTGTATCTGCATATACAAAATAGTTGGCCACTAGGAAGACAGCAATGTAAAAAGTATTAATTATTGAAACTGTACTATAATTCAGCTTTTTAAAAAAAGGTGTACAGCTCCCTTCTCTTAATTCATTGATTAGAGGCATCTGCTCTAATAGTGTTTGTAAATAGAATATCTATGCACCTTGTACAACAAAAAACCACTATGAAAACAATATGCAATGTATTAATTAATCTGTCCAACTAATTTGATTTGAAACTGCCTCACTGTCATTTGTCCTTCAATAAAATAAAATTTAAAAACTAATAACAATAAAGTAAAATAAAAATAGTTGGGACATATGGCTTATTTCCTAGTCTACAAAATCTTTTCAGACTACGTTCTGTAGGCGTCTGCTAAGTCAGACCGTCCAGCTGCTCCATTCATTCACCCACTCATCCATTCATTCACTCACGCATCCTTCACTTTCAGATCGCCTGCTATGGAGACAGCACACTGGTCTCCAGCCTGCCAAGAGCTGAACCTCAGACTGATAAATGCGGCTGAGCGGGTTACTGAAGAATGAGGTACACATGTCTCAGACTCTTCACTCTTCCCTTCCTCCAGCCTTCGGCAGTCTAGCGCTCTGACTTGCCCTTTCATCACGCTTGATGCAAACCTCACAACCTTCCCGCACTGCCCAGCTCTCCGGAGTGCACAGCAGTTTTAACCCCAAGGAATCATGTCTGTGACTAATAGGCCTCTGTGTCCCCTGGGGCTATATTAATTAACTGTCTGCCCTGGGAGCCTTTTGTTTCTTAAATGAAGAGAGAGACACATAAAGAGCCCAGTCTGGAAGCAGCAGTGGTGCCAACAACTTTCCAAGCCCAGATCACTAAAACTTGGGCAGCACATCCTTCCAGAAGTTTCCCTTAGTTTTCAAGGATCATCAAAAGGAAATTCAGTCATTTTTCTACAGGACAGTAAAGTGCAACAACTATATTTGATTCTCAAAAAGTACTTCATGAAGGTTCCTTTACACAAGAATTCTCTGCAGCTGCATTGAAAGAAGTACTGGATATTTTCAAAATGTTAAAATTTGAGGTTCCTGACACTAACACAGATGCTGAGGGCTCTACCCACCATAAAAGCTGGTTCTCAGGCAACTCAAGAAAGCAGTTAGAAAGCCAGAATGGAAAACTCTGTAACGCCAAAACCGTGTTTCCACATCAACAGAGCTCATTTATGTCAGAGAACTACGACCACACCAGGCTCGCCAGGACGCCAGGGCTTGTGGACACAGAAGCGGCAGTGTGGCGTATTTGCTCCACCCCATCTGTTTTAAGGATTAGCTTTTCACATGCTGTGTAGCCCATGGGAGAGCAGAGACAGCGGAGAACAGAACGCTGGCAAGGGACCGGCACCCTACACCCTATAGCGTGTACTAAGCACAATGTGAGGATCCGCAGGACAGCATGGCAGAGGACGGCAGGAGCAAGGCTTTGGAAGCAGAACAAAATGATCTGCAGTGAGCTCTGAAATACCACTTCACAGGATGGGCCCAGAAACTTGAAATTTGGGAGAATTTACATGAGTATAAAAAGTATGCCTCTCCATTTCACAGAATCAACTTCAGAAGTCAAATGACTCAGGGCATGTTTTAGCACAAAGGCAAACTTAAAGTTGTGGTTTAACTATCTAAATAGACACCCACTGGGTAAAGTCTTGCCCAATGGGGCTCTGACCCTGGGCTTCGCCTTCTACTCTCGTCCACCACAGATGCAGATTCCCTGCCACCTGCACGCTCTGGCATCTCACAAGGACACTCCACAGGCCAAGAGGAAAGGCCCACGGGGTGGAAAGGCTCTGGTCTGTACACACAGCAAGCCAGGAGAAGTCTAAGGGTCCTCTAGGGCAAGGTTATCGTTATAGACAGAAGTGCTCCTCATACCAAAACCCCCTCACTTCCAGAAGACACAACAAAATAACAGCAGCAACAACAATGATAAACACCAAGATCTTCTACCATTAGCGACGTTAGGGAGGGGGCAAAAGCCTCCCTCTGAACAGGCACATTATGAAAACGCTACGTCCTGACAGATCAGAGATGACTGCAGCAGGCCACCCGCTAGGCCCGGTGGCCAGCAGTCCTGGACCATACAGGGGACAGGCACGGCAGCTGCCGCTCCAGAGACAGCAGCCTTCGGCAGGAAGAGGCCACCGCACCCAGGCATACTCGGGGGAGAAGCGCTGACAAGTCCTGCACATGCAGATACACTGCGGGTCACCTGAAGGCTAAATCATTTCTTTCCCTTCAAACTTTTCATCCCATTTCTAGAAGCTAAAGGTAAAACTTTTCAGGTGCTAAAGAAACAATTTTCATTTAAGAATGTCAATCAAGCCTAATTAAAAATACAGGTATAAAATTTTACAGTTTACCGTGCTGTCTCGAGCAGTCTCTGGGGCTGGGCGGGCGTGGGCGGGATCCTTTACATTTTAAATGGATCAAAAAGGAGATAGCTCAGTGGACTAAGCACCTGCTTAGGCAAGCTCAGGGACAGGGATTCGAGCCCCTGAACCACGTGCTGGGCCTGCCCCACCCCCAGGCATACTGAGCCAGCCAGCAAGTCTTGGCATGGTGGGGCACACCTCTAACCCCAGGGCTGGAGAGGCTCAAAGCAAAAGGATCACAAGTCCAGCTGTGTAGTGAGACCCTGTACCAAAGACATTAAAAAAAAAAAAAAAGGTTCAAAACTCCAGCAAGTTGACTCGCATACTAGCTCTCTGTAGAGAGAGTATATTTCAGTAAATCAAAACATAGTTCAGGAAGGAAAAAGCTGGAAACTAAGAAAGTGAAGAATTCAGTTAAAAAAAAAAAAAAAGACTCAAACAGGAAAGAAGCACATTAAAAAAAGATGACAGCTCAAGTCAACATCTTCCATACTCGGCTGCGGCAGCTCGGCAGCAGAGGTGGCAGTGTGGAAAGGGCAGTCAGACACTCCAGAGAAAGCAGGAGCGAAGCATAAGACACAGCAGTGGCCAGGGCTCGATCCCTGCACCTGCTGCGCTCGCCCTGCCCCTGGGGCACACAGAAATGGTCACTGAGACTGGGTGTGGTCCCAGCACTTGGGAGGCTGAAAACAGGAAGATCGCTAGAGTCCAATCTAGTAGTGAGACCCTGTACACCCTATAGACCCTGTCCTAACATATATTAATATATATATATAAATAAATACCATGAAATAAATGTGAATGATGAAAGAAACTAAAAGAATATTCTATTTCATTGAATATATATGTTAGGTGGCAAAATGAGTAACAAAATAAGACTAAATTTGTTTCTGCTCATCCTAGCTGATTCTATATAAATCTATTTAATCAAAATTTGATAAGCAGCTATTATTGCTTTCTAATTATTTTCAGAACCAGCCAGTATCAGCACACAGAAAACATAAGAACTGAAGGCAACTACTTTAAATCTTCATAATAAAATACTGTTTTAGTTCGTAAGAATTTGAGCGGTAGGGAGGAGATGGACAGACACAGAGATGGGACCGTACCACCCCCTATTAATGAGCTAAACTTCCAGAAAGCATCTACAGTTAACACATAAAGAGATTCCTGAGTATGTTACTTAAAAGTAAACCTCTTTCATACTGCTTTTTGACAATTCAGAAACGTCTTCCCTATAGTATCTATTGTGAAAAACATTCATTCCATAAACCTCCTTCCTATTTGCCTGACTTAACACTCTCCATCCTTCCCTCCATCCTGCCCTCCTTCCATCCCTCTTCCTCCCCCCCCCCCGAGAAGTATGTTAAGTTACTCCACTATGCCATCCACTACAGTGTAATGCAGTTTATGTCTGGTTTATGTTTAACATCACCTGATAAAAATACTATTTTAGTAAAACACTTGCCTTAGTCAAGCTTCTTTATTTCAGGAGCGGCATAGTCTCTCCTTTGATTCCCTAAATAACTTTAAACAATGAATAAAATCTAAAATATGAATGAAAGCAAACTCATACCGATAAATTTATGTGCAATTTGACCAAAACTGAGATGAGCTTAAACATTAAGTCACCTGCACTAGGAAGTGGGCCCCATTCTGCAGGAACGCATCGCTTCTTATAGGCAAATTCTTGGCAACCTGGGTTGTATGTTCCGGGAAGATGAGGCTGTTTCTCCTGGATATATTTAAGATGCCATCTTTCGCCCTCAAAGGGTCCACAGCACCAGCAGGAATATAAAGTGCAGAATAAAGCACCTGCACATCTCCTTTGGCTCCCCCTAGTCTTGTAAGACTCAGCGACAAGTAGCGTTCACCCGGACTGCTTTCGATCCTCTGGTCATCCATAGGAAAAAATGTTATTAATCCATAAACGTCATCACTATCCTGAATGTAGAACAAAAGCTGCAGACGGAAATAAAAACATTAAAGTGTAGAATTCTCACATCTCAGATTATCAGATTATATTTTTTAAGCTATTCTGATTTACAATATTTGTTTATAGACCATGTCTAAGAAAATCACTTCTCATATCTAAGAAAGTAAAACAAATTTGAACAGTTTCCTAAACCATAATTTGGGAAACTTATTTATTTATTTATTTGGCAGAACCGGGGTTTGAACTCAAGACCTTGCACTTGCCCAGGGAAACACTTATTCCACTGAGCCATCTCCCTGGCCCCTGTACAACATTTTTAAAGAGCACAATATTAAAGTTGGGGGCGTGGCTCTGGTGGAGCACTGACCAGCACACACAGACCCTGGAATGAAACTCCACACCACCACAGAAAAAGGGGAGTATTTATTTGCAGAAGAGACCATGTTGAGTAAGAGAAGTAGGCTTCACCTTTGTATCACATTGAACTAAACCTCTGTTTGATGGTGTGACCAAATACCTTGGATTTTTTTTTTTTAGGGAGGGGTCTACAGGGTGGTCAGGGCCTTACTGCTAGATTGGACTCGCGGTTATCTGCCTGTTTACAGCTTCCCAAGAGCTGGGATTGCAGGTGCACATCACACGTCCAGTCCCAATTGCCGTCTCAGTGTGCCCAGGAAGGGGCCGGCACAGCAGGCCTGGGGATTGAACCCCAGCCCCTGAGCCTGCTTGCAGGCGCTTTAATCTGCTGAGCTATTTGGCCGGCCTAAACCTTGGACTTCTATAGCAGAAAAACAGGGGTAGGAGAACAGCATAAGAGTTCTACCTCGGCTGGCTCGCTCACTTCAGCGCCACCCCGTATGGTGTGAGGCAGAATTCTCAGAAGATAAGCTTCGGCCTCTTCTGGGACGTCATCATCTATGATGGTCAGAGGGACTGAGGCCACCATCTGCCCCTGTGCGAAGTGGAGCACCCCAGCACTCGGTCTGATGTCTTCCGTCACCGGGGAGATGTCGCTGCTGTTCCTCGTCAGCACCCAGTTCACGGAGACATTGCCGTGGGTGCCACCGTTTCTAACCACTGAGATTTCTTCAAATCTACAAGTGTTTGAAAGGAATGTATGTTGTTCCATTACTCTCCGTTTCTTTTCAACAGGCTTTCCCACAGCCACGCTGGACAGCGGACAGCGGTGAAAGCAGACCCACAACCAAAACAATGGCTGTTTTCAGTGTGAAGGGGTGAAAGGGGGGATGCTTCCCAAGAAACTACTGTAATAGGAATCCATCTGCTTATTGACATGATCTTCAAAGTATAAGGAATTCAGTGAACTCAGGGTAGAGAAAATGACCAACAGGACAGCACTGTGCATAGCAACACAAAAATTAAATCTTATAGTGATATGTAAGGTAGCTGGGCAAAGGGCTTAAACATAAATCATACCTTGATGTTGTGTCTTCATCGATTATAACTGGCCTTTCAAACAGGATACTGTTGAACGAGAGGACGCCGTAAGGCTTGTCATTTGGCTTAATGGTGACTTGCACGACAGAAGGCCCTACTAGCACAGCATCTCCCCGTAAGCTCTCCTTCAGCAACATGATGTGAAATGATTCAGCAATCTCTGGGATGGCATCGTCAACTATTTGAAATTTCAGATGTGACTCATGAATAAGAGGAGGAAAAACAATAGTCGTATTGGGCTGAAGATCAATGAAGTCTACATTTTTCTGGGCATGTGCAGTGGAATTCCCAGTGATGATTGCATATCTGACTGAAACTTCACAATCATCAGATCCAATCAGATTTCCATTCTTATCCTTTCCACGAACCACTGGAATTATAAGTACGAGATCTTCCTCAGGTACCAAATAAATGCTCTGGAAGAATCGCACAGGACCATCATTTTTCTTAATGATGATCTCAATTGAATTCCTAGAGGTGTTAATCTCAGCCCCTCCTTCTACACCTTTGAGTTGAATCAAAAATATTTCATCATTTTCTGGCACCTGTCGAAGGAATATAAACAGTGGTAAAACAGTAGCAGTTAAAAGATCTATAAAGAAATCAAAGTACAAAAACTTACTATGTTTCAAAATAATAATATAGATAGAAAAAAATCTTTAACTAGAGGGAACAAATAGGAAAAGTATTCTCCCCCTCCTGAAATGTTTCTCAAAGATAATCTACGTTAGGTAGGAATGAGGAAGCTAACTAGGTAGAACTTGTGAAGAGCTCATAAAGAAATAAGCATGACCTTCAATCTTGGTCAGGCTTTATATAACTATAAAGATGGATGTAAATTCTTATCAGTTTTACCAGGCTGACAAGGTTAGAAGCAACAGTCAAATCGCAATAATACTTTACAATATAAGTAAAAGTATATTAAACATAATTGTTTATTTTAATATGTGAATTAGTATTTCTCATTACATGGTTTCTAATTCAGGAGGCAAATATATGGTGCAAATTACGTCCAAATGCCTATCTTGCTTATTTCCAGGTGTGCTGGGGCACACCTGTAATCCCAGCACTTGGGATTCTGCTGAGGCAGAAGGACTGCTATGAGCTGCAGGCCAGCCTGGGCTATGTAAGCAAGTTGAAGGCCAGCCTGCAGTACATGTGACATACTCAAACAAAACAGACAGACAGACAGACATCATGCCTCTCTGGAGTGATAACTGTAAGAATCTTTACTACACAGAAGGCTGAATTTACTAAACTAAAAAAGAATCACCCCTCCCCTCCATTACATTACAATCACCCTAATGCCCTAGGCCTCAGAACAGGAAGTTTACCTTTGTGTTGTTAACTCCATACACTGCAATTACCAATGCTGTTAAACGTTACTTTTTTCTCCAGGAAAATATTGTTTTCCCACACATTTTAGTTTTTCTCTTTTTCTAAAATTCTTTGTGATCTGGTTATAAGGCTCTTGTAGGATGGTTATACATTTCCAATTATTCCTTCTTTTATTCTCTGGCAATAGGTGGGCTGATTGACAAGAATGGTTTTCTCTCATTCCCAAGTGATATCCTTGTACATTTTCACTCAGGGCCATTCTTTCCCTAGCAATTAGGCTGGTCATGACATAGACCTAAAACCTGACAACTTCCATCTGAGGCATACAAGGAAAAGCATTCTGTGACTGTAATTATCTGTGCCAACAAAAACTATGAATTGCAATGGAATGCTCTTGCTTTTATAATAAAATGCTTATGTGAGGTAAGTAAGCTGCACTACTCCTACTCAGAGAAGAAATGACTAACAAAAGTTGAGTATCAGAGCTCACAAGATGCTTATGCTTTTTCACCATGTCTGTTTGTCAGTTATATTCCTGTTCATTTTTAAATGCACATGTTTTATATTGTATGGGGGACTGAACCTGTGGACTCACAAGTGAGGCAAGTATTCCGCCACTGAGCTACACTACTGCCCCAGCTTGGAGGTAGGATTTAATGTGAATTAAGTGAGGTAATAATAATAAAACACATCCCTAAATAGCTAACAGCTTAATAATGATCACTGCAGTACAGAACACTAACTCGAGAAGCTCACTCCCAACCAGCGTCACACACTAGCCCACGGCACAGGTCCCCTCATGCATCTGGGAACTTCACAGCGCCCCACCTCATCATCCAGCACCGTCAAGTTATAAATCCCCGTTGCTCTGCCAGGGGGAAAGGTGATATTCCCGCTAACTGGGCTCAGATCTTCTTCCGGGGCATTGGGGCCACCCTCGACCTGCAAAAAGGATGGGATGCCATCAATAAAGGCACAGTATTCCATGAGACAGGTACAGCATTTCTGCAGTGTCAGCCGACAATACTCTAAGTGTACCTAAAGATGCTCCGTAAGCACTAGACCGACCTGTATGTAAGACTGCCCGTCTGATCAACACTGAGTGTCCACCATGTAATTGTGGATGCTGACTATAACTATTTTTATTTTTTCTCAACCATTATATCAAACCTAAAAAGGTAAGTCTATCAATATTCCTTCTTGAGAGCACAGGTATTCAAGGGTGGTAAATTCCCTCCCAAAAATGGGATCAAACACAACTCAGTTCCGCTACTGACCGTGTGACCCTGAACAAGTTATCTAACAACTCTGTGCAGCAGTTTGCTCATGTTTAAAATGAGCATCAGCATTTCAATTTTGTAGGCTGGATGTGAAGCTCTAACACAATCACTCATTTCAAAGAATGCTGAGTACTCTGGGCCTGGCCTTTCCTACTGCTACTGAGAACAGCAGTGAGCGAAGCAGCTCCCTTCTCCCACGACCTGGCAGGTAAGAGAACAGAAGAGAAGATGAGCAAAGGCCTACATGTGTGAATGTCTAAGGAAAGGCCTAAAAAGCCCGTGCAGGAGCCTGAGAGCGAGGAAGGGGGTGGGGGCACCAACCAGCACAGCACCGGAGCTGAGCCACAAGTCCAGGACAGGCATTCCACAAATGACCTACAGTTATTTAAACAAAACAAAGGCTACAGACCTCCCCAAAAATGCTGTAACTCTGCCAGCATATCTCTTCTGTAGCAAAATATTTTCTAATTTTCTGCACATTTATTTGAAGTATCTTTAAAAATTTATTACTAAATGCATATTCCTAAGCGTATGAGAAAGTGCTTGAGGGGCCGGGGAACTGGCTTGGTGGAATAAGCGCTTCCCTGGCAAGCACAAGGGCCTGAGTTCAATCCCCGGTTACACACACACACAAAAGAGTGTTTGAGGCTTCCTATAAGGAACTTAGAAGAAAGAGCGCTGCCCATTTCATTGGTTTTTACTATGTATTTATGCTTTGCTAAAAACCCAGATATGCACAGATAGAACTCTTCAATGCTGCAGTAGAGTTAAATTGCCCAAGTCCCAGTATTCACTCTTACGATTAATAATTAAAAATGGAAACTCATATAGGAATGTTCTAACACGCTAAGGTTTGAAAATATCATGCTTGGTCATGTTTTAGAGCACATAAAATACTAAAAACACAGTTGAAAATTTAAACGTGAACTCACAAGAGCAGCGGTGTGTGACACAATGTTCAGTAATAACATGAACGTAGTGGGCACCCACAAAGCACCCCACGCACAGCCTTGGTTACCACAACGCACCCACATCGCTGTGGCAGAGGCAAACACTGCTAACACACTCCCTGAGTGTCTTGGGGCAAGTGGGGGAAGATTAGGTAGAAAATAATTTTATGCAAACTCAAATAATCCAGAAATATTTTTTAAAGCCTTGAAAATATTTACCATAAAGGTCCCATGAATTTTACAAAATTATCACTTGTTATTTTATGATTACGACCCCATAGCTAAAATACCTTGCATCTCATATAAACCGACCACACCCAAGTAGCAAAGAAAATATTTATGTTAACCATGAAATTTATCAGATAACTGAAGTATTTTTATTAAGTGTTTATGTTCCTTGTACAAAAAAAAAAAAACACCTTAGTTTAATTTTTTTTTTTGTTTTTCTTTTATTTTAGATATATTTGGTACATGGTCTCACTATGCAGCTCAGACTCATAGAGATCCTCCTGTCTTCAGCTTCCCCAGTGCTGGGATTACAGGTGTGCGCTACCACACCTGGTCTAAAAACTTGTTTTAAGATGACAGCCAGCTGGTATGGACCCTGGAGTGGCCCCCTTAAGGAGTGCTTACCTTACGTAAACTTACCTCAAAGGTCACAGCAACCATCCCATAGGTCCCCTTTTCCCTGACGAGGGTGAGAGGCACAGACTCATTTCTGCCCCTGGGCTCCCTCACTGTGACCGAGGAGGGCTGTTGGAAAGAGCAGGGCCCGTTGAGGACTCCTCGACTGGAGCAGGAGGTGGTAACATGCCTCACTGCAAACACGCCGTTCCCACAGGGAAATCAACCCACACTGCACTGTAAGAAGGTGGTATTTCTAGGGTCAATTCGTGGTGGCTAGTAAAAATACTGAAATTTAAAAGAAACTATTTTAAAGGGAACATAAAAGCAGGCAAAGACGTAGGTCCTTGTCCTGCCTCAGCCACCACGTATCAGTCCTGGTGAAGACTTGAGGCAGTGGCCCGCTGCACGCGCTCAGCCTTGCTGTGCCGCGCCTGCCTCGTCCCCGGTCAGCACAGCCTTGAAAGCCAACTGACGACACCTAGCGGGACACAATCACTGCAGAAGAGAGCACGAGAACCCCATGTGGAAATGGGCCGGGTAACAGAGCTCATGCAACGTGAATCAGTGGGGCGCGCAGGGCGCGCACCGGCTACAGAGCTTTGTAAAGCCACAGCGTCCGCCACTTGATTTCAAGTCCAGCGGGGCCTCGGCCTGCTTTCCCAGTATCCTCCGTGTCACAGTCGCCGCCAGCATTCAGAAGGGTCTGACAAGCGCACAACGCTGATGCTAAGTGGTGTCTGGAGGACTCGAGCCAAAGGCACTGGATACACATAGGGATGCGGCTCAAAATGAGGAAACCAGGAGCAGGAGGAATGGCCAGCAGAAAGAAATAATGAAAAGGGGTGGGCACGTCATAGAAGCTTCTTAAATTTACAAAGCCTTCATGTAAGGTAAGTGGAATGCCTACAGCATGCGGGCTGTGATGGGGTTAATGCAAGTTTTATTTAAATGGCAGAAGACAGGATGACATGAGCTAACCTGAAAAATAATTAAAAATTAATGTACTGCTACCTAACAATCATGAGACTTGTCCAATTGTAACCATACCATATTAAATGAAATAACTCCAAACGCATTGTCATTGGATAATATTGTTACAGTAACAGTCCTCGGCCAGCCAAGCTTCACGTTTGCTGAAGGTTTCTAAAACAAAAGTGCAAAAATAAAGTAATAAAATGACTAATGGAATAAGAGTAATCACTTTAATAAAATTTGTATTCAATTATTTAGAATATGAATAAAAGTACTCTTTCAATGCAGATTAAGAAAACATATTCAAAGTATGTCAAAATATTAAATCCTAAATGAGAATTTTTTAAACTGCAAAACCATCACTTTTAATAACATATAATTATATAAGTAATAATTGGCTAGTAATATTATATTATAAACTATGACTACAATGTGCTTACTAATTTACAGAATTAAATGTGCAATATGAAAGTCTATTAAATGTGATTTTTTTTACAATACAGCATGTGCCATATTTAAAAATTATTCTATCAGAGAGCCAAATGAAAGATAAAATGTTAAGCAATTTTTCATATAAAATTAGTTTTTCTATAATGCTTCTATCAATACGAAACAGAAAAGAACATGAAAAAAAAGCAAAGAATGGTTTCAAGAATCACATTCACAGGAATTTCAGCCCTGCTGACAAGCAGTCATTCTTTAAAACACTCTCCATCCACTTCAGAAACATTAACCATTCTGGGGCCATCACTGTTGCTTCACCCTAACAGGCCAAGCCTCAGAGTTCAGTAACATCTCAGGCTATCCCCCTGTGTTCCCAGGGGCCCTCTTGATTCATTCTGAGGCAAGGGACCGCCCACTACCATGCTTGCTATTTAGTACCCTTCTCCTTTGCACTCTGAAGTCTTGGTCACTCTTTGTGCATCCACAGTAGGGGAGGGGTCAGAGAGAAAAGGGCCCAAGGAAAGAAGAGGTTTCCGGAGCAGGGGTCCTGGCGGTCCCCAGCCAGCTGCCACCTGGACACAACCCCAGCTACTGGAGCTTCTAAACGGACGGCGGGATGCCAGAGATGACTGGTTGTGGCATTTGCGAAAACTATGACCTGAGTGCTCATTGCAACAAAAATGCAGAGTTTAAGACCAAAGGGGAAGAAGGACCTACCTGTAATGTTAAGTGAAAAATAAAAGTCTCATCAGGCTCTGGCAGGTCATCGTCACACACGGCTATGTACACTGTCCTGTTGGTCTCTCCAGCAGGGATAAAAGCTGCAGCATACGTGTCCAAAAAGTCACCAGTATCTTCCCCATGCAGCTGTCAGATGCAAAAGAGAGGTGGTTGTTCATACTTAGCACAGAGCTAGGACAAGCAAAACTGACTCTAGCTGGAGAAACAAAAACAAAATGCAAAGAGCAAGCAGCACAGAGATTTACAGTGGGATGTACAAAAATATAAATCTTTCATACATGGAAAATATTCAGGAAAAATGGTTACAGCAATACATGATTCCATGTAAGACTATTTCTTTATAGCATGAGAGCAAAAGTAATAATTACATAGGAAACTAATAACTGCATAGAAAAGTCTTGTGGTAATTTTTTTCTCTGACCATTGGTTGATCTGGAGGGGAGTACAAGTGACCCAAACAGAAGGCAAACTGCAGCTAAAACTCCCAAAGAAGAGGCAGATGGTGTCCACTGGACGCCTGCAGGAAAATCAGCTCCTTCTCCCATTAGTTTAAAAGAAACTGCTCTCTCCAGAACTCTCCATATGAAGGTGTACTTGTAGCAACTGCAATTAAGACCCACTTCTTTCAGCCTCCTAAACTTCTTGAGATTATACATTTCTCCTAATAGTTTAAGATTCTATTCTGTAAAGTCAGCATTGCTAATTAAGATTCATTGGGGAAGTAACAAATACGAAATTATGAAGTATCAATTTATTATGCAAATCCAAATGAGATTTCCTTCATTTCAGAAATCAAAATGAGTAAGTAAGCCAATATAAACTTTATATTCTATTATATGATTTAGTATCAAAAATGAAGAAAACGTATAGGGAAATTTTATTTTTTTTATTTTATTTTATTTTTTTTTTTGTCTTTTTGAGACAGGGTCTCGCTATGCAGTTCAGGCTGGCTTTAAGCTCACTTTGTAGCTCAGGCTGGTCTCGAACTCACAACAATCCTCCTGCCTCAGCCTCCCGAGTGCTGGGATTACAGGCATGCGCCACCACGCCCGGCTTCGTATAGGGAAATTTTAGTAAACTGTTACTTTTATCTTACAGAGATAAATTATTTCAAATACTTTAACAATCTAAATCAATTATCAAGAATACTGGAAGATCTATTTTTATACATTACTGTAGAAAATGACAAATTATCAAGAGCCACTGAAATAAACAGAAAATCATAAAAATGAAGCTACACAAATCACTTGACAATACAAAATAGATGTGAATGTGCATCAGAAGAACTTTCATAACCTCAATCGAGAACTCAATGAGAGTTGAGGCTAAGAAGACATAATGAGGATATCTAGAAAAGTGAAAATAATAAAACCTGGTATGATACAATTAAAATAATATAAAATACTATCAAATAGGACACATACTCCAACAAAAAATAAATTCAATAAATATATACCTATATATTATCAACAAAAGATAAAAGCAATGTACAAAATCGTGATGCTGGATTGATTTCATAAGTAGCTTTTCTTTTTCTGTTTCCAAGTTACCTTATGCTGAAATTTTTATTTTTGTGAACAAAAACTTCAAGCACATGAGTCACAAACACAGTGATATCTTCGGTAGTCGTACGACATGACTTTCTAATCAAAAACAGGGACATATGCCCTTGCTACACACAATCCAGTCAAAAATTAAACTGTGTGCAGGATAAATCAATAGCTTAGCAAATTCTACTTAACTTTTATCTAAGTTGATATACTCTGTACAAGAACTCTCTCACCAAAATTAGGTTTCTTTTTTCACAGCCATGCTTTCCTTTAAATGTTCACATATAATACACAACCTACAAAGGAAATTCCATCACTTCTTACCGATACAAGTGCAGTGACATTTGCGGGCTCTCCTATTCTTTCGATGATAAGACGGATAACTGTTGTGCTTGTCTCATTAACAACAAATTCTGTGTGCCCAGCAAACCTTATTTCTGTTTCTCCAAATACAAAAGGGATGAGTAAAGCTGAAAGAAGATTTACTAACGAAGATGTAGAGAGCATCCCTATGGAAAAAAGAAAAAAATCCCAAGTCATATTGACTACATTTTCTTTAGATTCTCATGTCCACAGATATAAACATAGAGCATTATCAGATAGCAAACAGCCAAGACACAAGTACATCAAATAGTAAACCACCAATTCAGAAGCTAAGGTGAAACCTTTATCTCTGTCCTCTTATGGCTCTGCTCTTACTATCTGGACTGTACTTACTTTTTCTTCTTTAGCTTCTGTGGCAAAAGATTCATAAGCTCAATTTTATTAGTTTATTAAAGACTTACCAATACTTCCATGTTAGTCTAAAAAAACAAAACATGGAAAGGCAGACAATGTCGACATTCCTCAAAGAAATCATTGAGCTTAGCCAAAATTAAACCTGTTGATTCTCAGTCTTTATCAATAAATTGATTATCTGATTGGTGCCTATTTCTTTCCTTTTGTTTTGAGATTTTACAAAGCAAAATTTAGTTGCTGCAAGGACTTGCTAATCTTTTCAAAGAAGAAATAAATTTTGAAAATGTAAATTTCTTCCATTTTATTAGTTAACATACTAGTATCACTTCTTAGAAAATGTCCAGGTTACTTTACAATAAGCAATCAGAGCAAATAAGAACAGTGCATACTACCTTCTGCGACATAACTACAGCTTTCTCCCCACAACACGAGTGCTATGAGCCATGAGTACAGTTCCTGCCTTTAGTGCTGTGTGCTTTCGAGCCTACAGAATCACAGTGGCCTCCGGAAATCCCTACTGTTCTGTGATGCAGATGCACCACTAAACACCAGGACAATTTACCTCACGGATCATTACGATTCCAGCGGGTGTATGTGAGCAGTCACATGAACATAATGAGTTCATGCATGTTTAGAAGACAGTCACATTATGTACTCCAAGAGACAAAACATTTCCTATCAATCTTTACCTTGGCCAAGGGAGTGATTAAATTTTCATGCATGTGGTATTCCTGCATAACTACACATAGCTTTATACTTAGGGATCATGAACTCTTAAAATCATTTAGGGTTTAAATGTAGTTTTCATTCTACCAATGAGTCTCACACACTTTCAACTGCACAAAGTTGAAGAGAGATAGAGTCTGAAAGGAGGCCAGGGAAAAGGCTCTGGACTGTTGTGTTGTGCACCTGTCTCTTCTCTCCAAGCAAGCCTGCCTTAAGGCTCGGGAATGTGGGAGAAGAAATAAAGCACCCTCCCTTCACCAGGTTTAAGCTGTATCCTGCCTTATAATCTAGGGATCCTTATAGAAAACAAAGGGAAAAAACAAGAGAACAGGAAGGAAAATGCAAAGCATGAGTGAGAAATGATTTCCCATGATTCTTGTAGGTGAGGGTGGTCCTGAGCCAAATCACGTCCATGGAGAGAAGCTCTTGTGTGGAATTCTAAGGCAGAATGATTTCACTCCACTTAGGACTGGAAATGGACAAGAAATATCTAGGGGCTCTGAAAAATAACATAGAATGAAGAGACAACAAAGCAGTAACTTCAAACTTGCTACTGAGATTCTGAAAGAAAACATCTCAAATCCTGGAACAGATGTGATAAACCTTGAGGGAATGAAGACATCTGACATACAGAGTGAGAAAGAGTGAAAGTGAGATTACAACAGGAGACTGAACCACAAACAGCTGTGCAGTGCTCAAAATCTGCCTGTAAACCAACCAACACAGGCAACAGTTAAAATGTCAATTCCCACTCTCAGAATTTCTGCCCACTGGTGTAAGTTGGGGCCCAGAACATTTTGCAAGCATTTCACAGGCGTCACTGACCCCTCTGATTCAGCGCATCTTTGGGGTGGATTGTCTGGAGAAAGATGCAAGGAGGGAGCGAAGCCAGCCCCAGAGAAAAACCATGGGAGCTACCAGCAGAAGCACTCTAGGGGTGGAACGATGTAAGGCTCTGGAACTCACAAACAGTTACAGATTGCTTCAGATGTTCCACATGGAACTACAGAACTTAATGTTTGCCTTTCTGGATTTTGGACTTGCTTTGGTCCCACTGATTTGTATCCCCATTTGTGCCTTTTGGAATGGTAATGTTTTTCTTATGCCACTGAATGTTGGAGGTGTTTAACTTTTCATTTGTACAGGGGCTCACAGCTAAGCTTAGGTCTTGGAGAAGACCTTGTTAGCAATGCTGAAACTATTAGGACTTTGGTAACTAGAGATGACAACTCTGGCAACTATTAGGACTTTGGTAATTAGAGATGGACTAATTCCTTTTGTATAAAGCACAAGCTTTTGGGGAGTCCAGGGGCAGAATGTTATGTTTCTAATGTAATATAATGTTGATAGATTTAACAGTGATTTTTAATAATAGTTGAAACTATGTTATAATGTTCAAGTTGTGAAATGTTAAGAATAACATATCTTTGTATCTAGAAACTAGTTTATTTTTTTTTTTTTTTTGTCTTTTTTTGAGACAGGGTCTCACTGTGCAGTTCAGGCTGGCCTTAAGCTCACTTTGTAGCTCAGGCTGGTCTCGAACTCACAACAATCCTCCTGCCTCAGCCTCCTTAGTGCTAGGATTACAGGCATGCGCCACCACGCCCGGTTTAGAAACTAGTTTAAAGAAATATGATTGGTTGTCAAGCTGACAAGGAGTGGAGCACACTGGTTGATACAGTGTGTCAACTTGATAAGCTTAGAAGTTTAATTAAGTGACTCCCAGGAGTCCGGGTTCTTACTTTGTAAACATCTTCATCCTGTGCAAGAGGAGGGCGTGGAAGCTACGTGAGTTCTATACCCCCACCCCAGGGCAACCTGCTTATAATATAAGGAAAGGAGAGAGGCTTGCTAGCCTCAGCCACAGCTGCTGCCCCTCCCTCTGTTCTTTGCTGTTTCGCGCTGCCAAGAAGGGTTCCTCTTCCATGTGCTACTCTACTTTGGAGCCAGCTGAGTATGGACTCAACTGTGAGCTAAATAAACCTTTCCTTCCTTAATTTTGGTTGTTGGATATTTTCTCCAGCTGCAAGTGAAAAGTAACCAAGACAGCACTCAAAGAAAAATTGTGATAACTTAGAGAAAGTACTCCTAAGAGCAAATGCTTCAATAGTTCTGTTTTAGATAGTTTCCACATATGAAATATGCAATCCCCACAACATCTCTGTGAAAGGCAGAGCACCACTGACCCTGCTTGCAGCCGTGGAAACTAAGCAGACACGTTAGTCAACAAGCACAGCATCCCGCTAACCAAGGGGCCCAGCAGACTTGACCCCACACTCCCGAGCCGGCTTCCCACCCAAAGCCCCACTATGCTGCCTCTTACACTCTGTTCTTACACATCTCCAGCTCAGACAACATGGTAGATTGGTTATACAAAGGCTCCCCAGAATTCAAGTACCATAAACTTAAGCAAAACACCTAAAACTGCCATAAAGCTCAGTTCTGAGTCTTGTAAATGTTTAAACCGTATTATTCCTGTAAATATTACGTGTTTAAATGTAGCCACAATTCCCCTGATTAAATATTTAACAATTTTAATGTCAGGACCAGTAAACTCAAATGCTGCATTCTTGCCACTTTTCAGGCAGTTAGAGCTTGAAGAGCTCGTGTTTATGTCAGTAAATTAATTTTACACTGGCCCACAGCAGTAGGTCTGACACCAGGCAATGATGCAATCACGGACATGCATCAAGCTGTATGACATCATGGTTAGTGGGATCTCCTTTGCTTTTGTCATTTTACATTGTCAGAAAGGCTCAAGGGGCAATGCTGGCATTCAGGAGAAGTTACAAAATGAAAAACAACTTTGAAAATTAGTTTTCCATTAGAAAATAGCCGTAATTACCTAAAAGCTTTAAAAAATTTTTTTTTCAAGAGTAACTTGGTACATTTTCCCTTATCACACTAAGTGTGTTTGGAACTTTATTTCTTATTAAACTCAGAAAACCAAGCATTGGTAATGACACAGGTACTATCACTGCTAATATTTCATCTTACTTTTTCTTTCCTTTCAGTAATTATTTTTCCTTTTCATTAGTCCACGTTTGTAGTACACAATGGTTCCACGAACTGCAGGCGCTGGTCCCTGGCCACAGCTCATTTTTACCACCCCTTCCTCTCCTCTCCCTGCCTTCATCTCCTGGACCCCTTTCCTTCTACAAAAGTTCCATCTTCTGCTTCCTATCATTGAGCTTTTATTTTGTTATTTATTTACACATTGTGTTTCTCATATGTCTTATTTTTTGAGTTTTTGGGATTGAACTCAGGTCCTTGTGCTTGCCAGGAAAGCACTTATTCCACTGAGCCATCTCCCCAGCCCCATGTCTTATTTTTTCTCTTACTACTTTTTTTTTTTTCAGTACTGGGGATCGAACTGAAGACCTTGCACTTGCCAGGCAAGTACTTATGCTGCTGAGCTATATCCTGGCCTACCCTATTGATTTTAAACACCAGTAGTAAATGTATTTTTAAGGTTTATAATATTCAAATTCCTATTAGATCACAATTGTGAAAGAAATAATTTCAGCATCCGTGACATCCCCTCCTCTAGCAGCCCAGTGCTGCACTATTCAAATCCTCTCCTTTCCAATCAACACCATGTTCTTACACTTCCTACTCTTGCTTGCTGATTCACAGGAAATCAAAATGTTTCCTGTCATTTCTTGTGTCTTAATAGACCTCTTAGCATAATAAGATGGTACATGATTTAGCTTAGGTTCTGCTTCTTGTCTCCTGAATTATACTACAAAGTTTTTAATTATCCTGATAATGCATGCACCAGCATAATCCCTTCAATTCCAGTAATCACAGTAAGTCACCTAATTCTGCCAAGAAAAAGAAAAATCAAAATTAAAATCTGGGAGAGATGAGTGGAGCTCTTCAAATGCAAACTTCAGGCAGCTTTCAGCATACGGCAACCCGCACACGTGGAGTGCCTGAGAGGGTGGTGCGGCGCTCTGTGCCAGCCACTGAGGACACAGCAATACTGAAGATAGGAATCTTGGCTTGAAGATACTCACTGGGACAGGCACGGCAGTCAGAAGAGTAGGCAGGTGCAGTCTCCACTGGGGAGGGGACTGTGATGACCAGGGTCGATGTGCCCTACAGTCCACTGATGAAACCCACAGGGCTGAAAACATAGGCAAAGATATAGAACATGATGATGACTTGATACCAGTGTCAGGTATCAAGCTTAAGTTTACACATCCAGCTTTGTCCTGCACTTTTTAACTACTGAGACACGATTTGCTCTACCTTGCTTGCAATGACCGCTTCACCACCTTCAGCATCGATGATATTTACCTCCCCATCTCCAAGCCATGATCGTGACGTGAGGTCCCTCAATATACTCCAACACTCAACAGGATTAGTCCTCTCTGAGTATTTGTGAAGAACCTGCACTGATGCCCTTTCCTCTTCCAATGCGATCATTATCTCTGCCTGCACTCATGGTCTAATATTTTCTGCCCCACCTCAATGCTGGTGGTGACCAGTCAGGAAACTTCAGACACTTAGGTAGGCCAAGAATGTCTTCAGAACACAGCACAGCAGAACAAGACAACACCACATTGACTCAGCCCTGAAAAAGGCAATGCCCTCCCGGTGCTCACCAAGGAAGACACCATCATGCTTCTTCTTTACCCCAATCCAGAATCAGTTCCTCCCTACTGCTGCTTTCCTGGGTGCTTTCTGACAGCCCATGCTGTTGCCTGCATTGAGTATAAGGCAGCACTCATCCACAAAACTGTGCTCTGACCACCGAACTCTAACTTCTGTGTAGGCTAGAGTGTCTCTCTCAATTTATAAGATACAGTACCATAGGAAATATAAAAAGAATAGCATAATCTAAAAAGCAGGAATTGTTTTATTTTATTTTTTGTGCATTAATCCATGTTTCCAATACAAAATGTTTGCTTTCATCTGTAAGGAGTTGGTTTAATATAACATAGAGTAATTCCTTCTACCTCCCTTTCCCCCTCTCTTCCCTCTCATGTTTTGTCCCAACAACTATGTTAGACGCAGATGGAATTTTTTAAAAAATAGAATTGAGGCCTCCTCCAAAATAGTAAAGAAAATGTAAGAACTCAACTGATCTTGCAATAATCTATTTCCATAAAAACTTCTCAGTGTGAAAGCTGACCATCTTTACTACATTTCAGAATGAGGACCTGTACGGTGCTGAGGAGGGAGGGGAGCCAGTCCTGCAGACACAAGGAATGCTCGTGCAGAACTGCAGGGATAGGCTGGCCTTTCAGCTTCAGGTAGTGCTGTCAACCCCAGAGAGAGCATCTTCCCGAGGTGTGACCACCAGGTAATTAATACTGAAAATATGATCCTCATGGAGCAAGGTTTTCAAGTTTAGAATTACTTGAATTCTATTACATTTACTAAGGGGCATTCTGAAACTATAGAATTACTCCTCTGGAACAAGAGAAGTTTCACCATTCATATTATCAATTATTTAACCACTAAGAATTCCTAACCTATGGCATTTGTATTTAGCAAGTACTACAAAAAAATTAACCTTTACCTTTTTCATACCAAAACAGAATTAACATTTTTAGCTTTCAAAAAGAAAATTCCAAAGTAGTAATCTAATGTTACAAAAAAAAGAATGTTCTCAATGTATCAGTTTTTAATTAACAAAATTTTATTCCTTTGTATGGCTAAATAATACAGTCACAGACACACACACAGGATTTCTTTACCCATTCATGTAGTTGATATCTAAATTAATTCCACATCTTGCCCATTGTGAGAATAGTCTCGCAGTGGACATGCAAGTGGAAATCCTCAAAATGATAAAGGGGTTAATCACTTATTCAGACAATGCACAATTTAACTATATTTGTTTTTATTCATTTATGTTTAAACTTTAAGTTCATCTTACTCTTTTTTTATGTATTTAGCACAGGACCTACAGGGTCTCACTACACAGATCGGACTCATAGTGATTCTCCTGTTTTCAGCATCCCAAGCGCTGGGATCACAGGTGCAGTGGGCCCAGCATGGCATGCAGGGATCAAACCCTGCCACTGCGCTCTGCCTAAGCAGGTGCTTTAGTCTGTAAGTTCATCTTATTCTTTAAAAAACTAAATATTGATAGCACAGTATTAAAATACTAGAAGGCTGACGGAGCAACGCAGCCTCTCTCCCAGCAGATGCACCAGCCAGAGGCCTCTCCAAACCACAGACACCTTCGTCAACTTCACTAATGCCTCTCAAAAGGAAATTCAGGCTGGTGTTTGTGTAAGTATATATGAAAGATCCACCATGTGTATGAAGTCCAGGAACATTTCTGGATAAACTACCGGGATCAGCACATCCTTCCCCAATGCTGATTCGCTGGCTAGCAGGTTTCTGGGCAGACATTCCTAACGGGAAGACTCACACTGTCTCATCAATACAGTGTATGGGGCCGGGGAGACAGCTCAGTGGAATAAGCGCTTCCCTGGCAAGCTCAAGGGCCTGAGTTCAATCCCCGGTTCCGCAGGAAAAAAAAAAAAAAAAACAGCATCTGCTGTAGGTCATATCAGTAAAATGACGCTTCCAAGGAATTTCATGATCCTTATCAATTCTCTGTGCCAGGAAGGGGAGCGCCTAGTACACACCTCTCACTACAGCACACCACATGCTAGCACACCTGCATCAGCCAGGAGTGCCCTCTGTGCACCTGGACCAGTCACCCAGGGCTCCCCCTTGAACCTCTCAGGTGAATGTCTGTGATTATTTGCTGCACTTAATTGCCCATTTGCTGACCCACGTTTTCGTCCTTCTTGGTTTACTTTATTCCTTTGTTATGATGGAAACCATTTCCCTGAAACCTTCTGGGAAAGGGTATACAACGTTGTTTGGGGAACTATCGTGATATTACCTTTTCACTTAACCAATAGTTCCACTGAGTATAGAATTTAAGGCAAAAAAAAAAAAATTCTTTCAGAATTTTGAAAACCTTGGTGTTTCCACGATTTTAGTGTTGCTACTGAGAAACCCAATACCATTTTGGTATGAAATGTGTGTTCCATTGTTTGCTGGGTGGTGTAGACCACTTCCCCCTATGGAACACTCTTCTGTTTGTTCCCAAGTGTTCTGAAATTTCATAAGGGTAAGGAATTAGTGATCTTTTTGTCCATTTATCTGGACACTCAGTCCCCTTCAATTTGGCATTGATGTCCTTCAGATCAGAGAAGTTTTCTTTCTGCCCCTTTCCATTTTCACTGTTGTTACCTAAAGTGTCTATTTGATACCGGTAGTCTGAGACTGGTTTGCTCATTTTCCTAGTTTTTATTCTCTTTTCCAGTTACTTGATTTTTGCTCTACTTTTACTAATTTAATAACACTTTGGAGTTTCTCTTTGAGTGTTTCTTAGTTTATGTTTATAAGCTTCACCTTTTTTTGAACATCAGTTGAGCTTCTATTGGCTCCAAATGGAACAGTGTTTTACAAGTCCCATAACCATGGGCTCAGGGTTAAGGAAGTCACTGCAACGTCGCAGCCTCAGTGACCTGATGCTGGCTTGCCTGCCTCAATGCTTCACTTCTCAGGTGCAACCTGTGTGGGTCCCCCTTCTGCCCCTCTCTCAGACAGAAGCTTCTTTTTTATCAGCAGAATGTATTTATTGGAGGAAAGAAAGCTCCTGTCCAAGAGAGACAGAAGGGGGACCCCAAGTGAGCAAGTGGACGCCCCAGACAGAAGCATTTTATCCTCCCATTAAAAATTCTACTTTTATCCCCCTACTTGGAATTTTCCCAGATGAACTGAAAACATTGTATCATAATGATATATGTGTACCTATGTTTATAGCAGTGCAATGTGTGACAGCAAAATCTTGGAAACAACCAAGATGACCATCACATGAGGAATGGTTGAAAAAGATGTGGTATTTCTATATAATGGAGTATTACTCAGCTGTTAAGAATGATAAGTTTGAAGCATTTATACTGAAGTGGATGCCACTTGAACATATACTCATAAGTGAAATAAACCAGACATACATGTGTAAATATCATATAGTTTCCCTAGTATAAGAAGCGAAAAGCAGAAATACAAATGGAAACGTACAACAACTAAAATCAATTGAGTCCAATAAGGCAAAGTGAATGGCATATGCTGCAGGATACTAACCAGCTTTTCTTCTGGATGGTTAACAACCTAAGTTCACAAATCAGAGTTGGAAAAATAGAAGAGGCAAAAGGCCAGCCAACATTTTGGACCTAGCCCTTCAAGGTCAGCGAAGACTCGGGACATAGGAGAACCTGTACTACAACACCATGAAACTCAGTTGAGCTCCAAATTTTCTGAACGAGGAGATTATGGAGCCACAGAGGAAAGAGATCAAAGTTCTATGGTGTGCCTGGGGAGAGTCACATGGAGAGAAACTTTCTCTCAGGCTCTCACAGAGAGCAAACTGGTCAAGCATTGGCCGTGACTCATCCACATGGATGACACAGACAAAGGATCTACAGAATAAGGTACAGGACTACAAGATAAACCCTGAGGGGACTTCACTGACCTCATCAGAAACAAAAAGTACATGTGTTGGTATATAGGTCTTGCTCTATCTAGGTCTTAACCAACCAGCAGAAAAGTATAAAAATGAGGTATACACTGCAGGGCGATAACAATAAGTTGAGCTGTAAATGGCTATGGTCAACAACCTCTTCAGATAACTCACTACTGTTGTGGAATGCTGGACTGTGTTGGATTGTGTTGTCAAGTTCAGGCACCTAAATTAGTTGAATGACAATGGAGTGCCCATCTCTGACAGGTGTAGACAAAGGAAGGGGTATAGAAAGGAAGAATCATGATGTGTGTGTATGGACAGTGCAGTTGGGATAGATTGCACTGTGCTTCTACATAATTCTATGAGAGGCAAGATTTGCACTAATGTTGGTTGGACAAGATATTATGTAGGCTTCTAGTACTATGGGCAACCGCTAGGAAAATAACAAGTTAGAAAGTATTAATTATTGAATCTTTGATGTAATTAAGTTATAAAAAATAAGATATGTAAACAGCTACAGTCTATTTACTGATAAGAGACATACGGTGTAATAATGTCTGTAAGTATAATAATCATGTATGCACCCTGTGCGATACCAAAACATTATGAAATCAGTTTGCAATGTATTAGTTTATCAAATCCATCTTGTCAAGGTATCTTAAAACTGTCTCACTGATATTTGTACTTCAATAAAATAAAAATAAATAAATAAATAAAAATTCTACTTTTAACCTCCATTAAAAATTTCACTTTTCAAGAAAGAGATGGCAAGGAGCGGCCCAGTGAGCAGCAGAAAGGCCAAAACCAATGTGTCTCCATTCCCCACGTACTTTCATACACTAATGATAAGAGGAACAACAGCAATCCTGAGCACCACATCAGGAATCAAAAGACCTGAGTTTCAGTCCAATTGCTATGAATTGGTGAATTTATGTTTCCTCTATGATTTCTTCTACTTTTGTTTAACACCTTCCTGAGGGAAAGTTTTTATGAAATAATCTTCATAGGCTTCTAACTGTACGCAGAATAAAATGCAAGCTCATGCAGCAGTCTAAGACCCAGCACATGCAGATCCCACCTCTTCTGCAGACCCTGGGAGGATGCCAGCCCTTACTCTGCATTCTGCCAGCCCTTACGCTGCGTTCTGCCACAGCTGGTTGCTCCCACAGCCGGTGACTGTCCTCTCTCCCACCTTGCAAAGGACCCTCTCTCATCATTCATGTTTTGTGTAAATGCTCCCTTGCTGGAATGACCTCCTTTATGTAAAGAAGCAGATCCTCCGCTAGCCTTCTTTCAGCTTTTTGTTCTCTTCATTGTTCTTACCACAATTTTCATTTATTCTCTCTGCTTAGGACAAAACTGCAAATAGGGCATGACCTTGCTCTTTCTGGATGTTTCTGCATCTCGGTAACATAGTACAGACTCTGACATGAGAGTGCTCAAGACATGAGCATTCTAGGGTGTTCATGTAAATCTGTACTGGCATCTCATCAGGAGATCCAGACCCAGGGGTATACATGGGTGTCTAACACAATTAATGAAATACAGGATCATTATACTGTATTTTTTTTGAACAATGGATGATTTATTTATTTTTTTTTCAATATTAAGATTTCCTTTTATTTTCAAATATAGACTAAAGTAATTTTCATTTATGTGGCTGAAAATTTATGTGCTGATAAAAACAAGAGACTTAAACAAAAGCCAGGAGAATCACACAGAAGGTATTTACCAGCTAGTAAATTTATACAATCCTTTTATCTTATCAGGCAGGCACTTATACCACTGAGCTATCTCTTGGCCCTACTCCTTTTAAAAAATATGGAAGGCTTCACGAATTTGCGTGTCTTCCTTGCGCAGGGGCCATGCTAATCTTCTCTGTATCGCTCCAATTTTAGTATATGTGCTGCCGAAGCGAGCACTGTGCTGCCAAAGCGAGCACCATTATACTGTATTTTACAGACATGTTGAATACAACATTTTCAAAGGTTGAAAATTTCAAATTTGTTCTTAATATCTCTGAAGTTGTATATACACCTAAACTCACTATTCCTTCTGTTAATAAACACTTGGTTATAAAGATCTGCAGCAACACTGTGGGTCCTTCTTATCACCCAAGCCTCAAGCAATTCCCAACTGGCTGCTTATTTCTTCAATATTTCTTGAATCAATTGTAAACCGAATTGTAAAATACCCAACAATATCATTTACAAGTCACATGTGAGTCACTACCAATATAAATAAAATTCAGACCAAGAGGTTGGGCTGTCGGGGGGCCAGGGAGATGGCTCGGTGGAATAAGCGCTTCCCTGGCAAGCACAAGGGCCTGAGTTCAATCCCCGGTTGTACCAAAAAAAAAAAAAAAA